>PVKS010043339.1:0-14942 GCA_004027875.1 Aplodontia rufa | reverse complement strand
AACAATTAAGAGTAGCTCTAGGGAATTAACTCATGTGTATTTGAGGTATGGAGATACACACACACACACACACACACACACACACGCACCCCTTCATATATGTGTTTATATGAGCTGTGTAACCTTGGATCTATTCCTTCTCTTCTTTGAATCTCTAGTTTAAACTTACAACAGACACAGAGTTTTTTATTTATAAGTATGCCCAGTGATTTATCTCACCAGGCTGTTCTGAGGCAGAAGACATTATCAGATGTCCACAACCTTATGCACAAGCAATATAAACATTTGCTGCATCTGCAATGAGTTCATGGGAGTGAGTCGCTATTGATTTCTCTGTCCTTGCTGCTTGGGGTAAAACAGTATGGTGCGGCGGGACTACCATGGGAAAAAAATGCAAACACTGAAGTTGCATCAACTTGGATTCAAATCATGACTATGTCACGCACTAGAGACCCCTGATCTATTTGAAACCCCAATATATAAGGTGAACTTACACTGTACTTAATAATGCTCAGGAGTAGGGAAAGATTAGCCTCACAGGGCAGATCCTGGGGAGATGGCAACTGGAGACTCCATCTGTCTTCCAGCAGCTTCTTGTGCTAGCGGAAGCCCCGGTAAGACAGGAATGCTACCGAGAAGGCTTGTGGCAGCCTCCAGGAGCAGCTTTGATTTCCCTTCTTCCTACTCCTTGGGACATGTGCTAAGAACTTGAGCCGTAAATTTTCGTGTCATTTAAGTAAAATGAGGTATTAGGGAATTCAAGGGGTATCCAATTGACAAGCATGAAAGTCTGCTTCAAGACATCTTTATAGGTTCCATCGCGGTCCCCAGGCTCCTTAGATTTGCTCCCCTGAGGAGCTCACAAAGGCTTCAAGCCCAGGTTGCTGATATCCCGTGGCAGCAATTAGAGAAACTGCCCTTCAACATGGGCTTTATTTTATCCTGTGATTGCGAGGGAGAGCTACAAATTGCATGCAGCAGGCAGCAGCAGCATTACCTGTCATCGTTGTCACTTTCCATTTCATTCATGTTCAGCTGTCTTAAATACCAGCAGAGCTGTATTACTTGAAAGGCCAAGCTGTGCACTTACAGGTTTATCAGAATAAGCAGAAACCGGCTTGTGTAGCTTTAAGCGCACAGGAAAAACAACCGTCTGGTGACAGCAGGTTTTGAATTATAGTGGACAAAGATAAGCTGGGTTCTGCCTAAGACTTTAAACATCCAAGTAGGTACTTTTAAAATAATGGCCCCCATCGACTGCATCTGGACCCTCATGCCTTTGTTATCAACAAGTCTCTCAGCGGTGGCTTCCATAATTTACAAGGTTTAAACTGCATGGATGGCATCTGGGAGTCAGTAGCACATTTTGAGAAGGAAGGGTGTTTTTGTCGGGGCACTTTTTAGTCAGGTGGGATCAGGAGCAGCTCTGTTTTATTGAGACTTTTATTTGGAAACAATGCTTGCCGTCATTTATTGAGCACATTCATCTGCTAGGTAGGACCCGCTCAAAGACTTTACATAAAATTTCATTTAATGCTTCCCAAATCTCATAAGTGTTACACAAGATGAAGACATCAAGACTAAAGCAGATGGCTGGAAAGTAACGGAGAGCCAAAATTCCAGAAAGCAGGGATTACTAGAGCTTCAAAGAGACAGCTGATTTTTCATACTCAGGGAAAGCATGACTTTTCCATCAGGATGCACCTATAATATATGCAAAATAGATATGGTCAAGTCTAAGATGACATCAATTGTGAGATGTCCCTTGTGTATCGTCACGGAAAAACAAATCCTACCATTGAACTGACAATTTCAAGACATTCTGATTTCAGATGTAAAAAGGTGTGTGTGTTGTGGGGAAGGGGAGCATCCTTTAATATCCATGGAAGAGGGCACTTTAAATTCTAGGTTTCTAGGTAAACAGCAAACAAGTAACACGAAGGCCCAGCTTACAGGCAAATCAATGAGGGGCAGGACGCGCTGTGGTTGCGTCTCTCTCTCCAGTGCTGAGGATAAAAGCCAGATGTTGATCATCCCTGTTTCCCAGTTCCCACCTGCAGATGGCCAGATGGCGGTGCAGGCCCCTGGATGTGGCCTTTGGCCTTGACCGTCTTCAGAGGACCAGGGGTAGGTGAGGAAACTTGCTTCACAGCTGTGATTTTTCTTGCCCTTTATGAGCTGATTCAAACCAAAGGGCCATTTCTGTGATTTCCCTCAACCCATTTTCTCCCCCCTGAAGTCTTCTTTCCCCTTGTTAACTATTTTCTTCCTCACATTTCTGAAAAGGGTAGACTGAAATAAAGTAAATGCTCTAGTTATTACGACTTATCCTCACACTGTACATCAAATATTTCTGGACTGGCTGAAGGGAAGGCAGAGGTTTTCTCGGCTATTCTTTGTCCACATATCTGGAGAATTTTTCTCATGTAGGGCTTCTTCCCCTTGTGGTAAGTATTTGCATCACTCTCTTCCTAAAACACTCTATGCCACCCAAAGGCCTGTAGGGTGAAGTCGAAGCATTACAACGTGATTCTAGACCATTTCTCTCCCACATCACGCTCCAGCCACCTGTGACCATATAACATCCCCAGGCCTTACCTTATATCCTCCCTCTCCCTGTTCTCTGCCCAGAAAATATGCTCTTCTCTTACAGTCAAGTTCAAGTTCCTCGGGGCAGCCTTCTTTCACTTGAACTTCATTGTCCTCCTCAGGCACCACAATGGTCCCTACCAGCTTTCTGTGAATACATTCTCTGATATGCCAGCAAGTTAAAGTAATAGCTATCCATGTGGAAATCTTCCCTCTCGTCTTGTTTATAGTTAGATTCCCAGCAATAGCATAGAGCAGAGCTCTGGTAGGTGTCCAAACTGATATTTATCGAATGGATGATTGAATGCCTCTCTTCTAAAATATACCAGAATTTATGCTCCCTAGGGATGTTACTTTTTACTTCTTCACATTAGGATCACCTGTAAAGCTTTCAAAACTCCTTAAGGAAGAAGTTCTCTTATTTCCAATAATATGTGTGAAACTGAAGAGCGTTATGCTAAATGAAATTGTGAAACAAGCAAAACCCAGGAAGACAGGCACTGCATGTTCTCATATGTAAAATCTAAAATGAATGAAAAGAAGAGGGTAGAATGGTGGTCACCAGAGGCTAAGGCAGAGGGGGAAAGTGAATATATCATCATAAGGTACAAAGTCTCAGTTACATAAGAAGAATAATTTTTCTTAGATTAATTGCACAGTATGGTGAATACAGCTAATAATTTAGTACTGCCCATTTCAATATCATTAGAGAAGAGAATTTCAAGTATTCTCAGCACAAAGAGTATTAAATATCTGAGATGATGGGCATATGGAAGGGCTTCAGGTTACCAGGGGCAAGTCTTCAAGGGGAATTTGGGGACCACAGCCCCCTCTTCTCTTTCTTTGATTCCCTGTTCATGAGGTGAATAGTTTTTCCCTGACATGCACATCTACCATGATGAGCTGCCTTGCCACAGGCCCAAGACAATGGGGCTACTTGATCATGAACTGGAATCTCCAAATGTATTAACCAAAACAAACCTTTTCTCTTTATAAGTTAATTGCCTCTGGTATTATGTTATGGTGATAGAAAGCTGACTGATGCAGGGTGATTATTCCCATTGTTCCCTATGAGGCCTTGAATATTACTAAAATTGTACTAAGCACTGCCTTGGGCCCTAGGAGGCACAACAGTGAAAAACACAGACAAAGCCTGTCCTAATCAAGATAAGGCTTGTGCTTGCTTGCTTCTCAGGAAGAACCACATACAATAAATAAATGAAGAATCTAGGTTTAGATGTTATGATTGCATTATCCAGAACAATAAAATAGGAGGTGGCCAGGAAAGGCCTTGTGAGTGAAACTGTACAGTGTGTGAGTGTGTATATGTGTGTGGGGTGCTCCATGCACATACAAACCCATGGTCTCTTAAGGATATTCTCTAATAGAAAGATCTTTGTACTATGTGTCTCTATTATGAGTTAGTTCTTAGTTGTGCTATAGAACTGACATAAATATTATTGATTTTGGAAAGAGACTAAATATTTGTAGGGTTGGCCTATCAGAAGAAGCAAACACAAGCTTCAATTTTCCAAATGGCACCCCTCAATCATTAAACCTCTTACCTTGGATAATGACCAGCAAACATGTCTTCAGCAATTATACTAGTAGAGGAGAATTTTCTGAAACTTCTGTGGACCATGAAGCACATCAACCAGCCTGCTAAACATAAGCCATCATCCAGTAAGGGGATGCACACAGATGCAGCAGGACTGAGTTACCAAGTGCACAGCAAGCCTTTGGATGCTCTCTGTCCCCAGCCTGCTCTGTGAGTCTTCTTTACCTAAGAGGGTGAGTTTTCACCTTAGGTTCAAGCAGGGATGCAAACTCAAACACCAGAGAAGGACTCACTTTTTCTGGGCTGTGAGATAGGTTATTAAAATGCACACTCTGGCTACCAACAGCTAGAAAAAATATTTTAAGTCTTTAAAACGAAAAGATGCTTATTTGGACAGTGAAGAACTACTAGACCCATACTAAACAGAAAATGCTTATCAGATATATGCATGAAGTATAAAAAAAAACCTTTTGGCTAATAGGTATCTTCCAACCTAACACAAAATTTTCCTTCGACATCCTCTTGGGGAAAGAGTTATAGAAGCTAATGTATGGGAAGGGTCATATTTTAGGATGGTGGACTAATTCTAGATCATGGTGATGGTTGTATAATTGTTAATAGTACGTTAAAATTCACTGAATTATATATTTTAAATGGGTGAACATTATGGTATGTAAATTATATTGCAATAAAACTGCTTTAAAAACTCAATGATGGGGCTGGAGCGGTGGCTCAGTGGTTATGGCACTTGCCTGGCATGCACAAGTACGTGAGTTCAAACCCCAGCACCACGTACACAATGAAGTCTCAGAGCAATGAAAGCCATGTGAAAAACTAAATAAAAAAAAAAAACTGATTCTCTCTGTCTCTCTCTCTCACTGTCACCTCTTTCTTAAAAAAAAAATCAGTGATGAGTTTTAACAATCAGTTTAATACAGGTAAGTTTTTACAGAAATTTTTAAATATAAAATGTTTTAAAACACAGAATTAAAAATAAGAAAAATAGAGAAGGGTGAGAAAAGACACGAAGTCTTGTGATATTTAGTTTTAATCGTCCATCTGACTGGATTAAGGGATACTTAAATGGTGGTGAAGCATGGATTCCGGGCATGTGAGGGTATTCCTGCAGACTGAATGTGAGTTGGAAGATGAAGTGTGGAGGGTCCTCCCTCATTGTGGGCGGGCAACATTCACAAGGCTGGAGGACTGGCTAGAACAAAACAATGGAAGAAGACTATTAGTCAGGGTTCTCAAAAAGATCAGAACCAACAGAAAGTATGTGTAATTATAAGAGGGATTTGTTTAATTGACTCACAGCATCAGAGGCTGGAGAGTTCCACATTGGCCAACTATGTGCTGGCCAACTGGGGAACCAGCAGCTACTTAGACCAAGAATCTTGATGCCTCCAAACAGGAGGAATCAATGATGCAACCCCAATCCAAGGGTGAAGGTCTGGAATTCTCAGGAAGGTTGCTGGTGCAAATCTGTGTTCAATGGCTGAAGAATCTGGAGTCTGATGAGCAGAGACAAGAGCAACACCCAGACTCACCAGCTGAAGAAGGATCAAGCTTCTCTTGTTATTTTTGTTACTCTGGGTCCCCAGTTTGCATTCAGAGCAGATCTTCCCCTACTTGGTTCGTTGACCCACATGTCAATCATTTCTGGAAACACCCTCACAGATGCACCCAGAAGTATGCTTTGCCAGTTTTCTAGGCATGCCTCAGTCCATTCAAGCTGACAACCAAGATTGACTGTCATGACAGCACAAATTCTCTCTTCTGGGCAGGTTGTCTTTCTCCTCTTCCTCTTGGACATCTGAACTCCAGGTTTTTTTCAGCCTTGAACTCTGGGACTTGCACCAAAATCCTATGGAGCTCTCAGGCCTTTGGTGTTAGACTGAGAATCACACTGGTTTCTTAGGCCTTCTGGACTGGGCTATGCTACCAGCTCCTTTGGTTTTGCAGCTTGAAGATGACCCATTGTGGGATTTCTCAGACTCCATAAAATTGTAAGCCAATTCCTCTCTCATATATCTGTCTACCTGTCTATATTACCGGTTCTTTCTGAAAAAACCTGACAAATGCAAATGTCATGTTTAAATATTCTTGATCTAAGCTGCAAATATAAAACAAATGAGAAGGGACAGAGACAGCATGTGAAGTGAAAATGGTTGAGCATTTCTGAAACTGATGAAAATTTTCATGACACAATGTAAGAAGCTTATTCTGTTCAGGGTAAAGGAACAGAAAAAATAGCAAAAATATTCACATCTGGATACATTATAATAATATTGGAGAAAATCAAAGATGAAGACAAAATCAAAAGCAGTGCGTTCACAGCAGGGTAAGGGGATTAGAAAGTTTTCGTTCAGTGCTTACGGAATTTCAGATTTGCACAAAGTTTCTAGAGATTTGTTGTACAATGACATGGATACAGCTGACACTACTAAATGGTAAAATTAAAAATGGTAAAGATGGCAAGTTTCATGTCATATTTCAGAGTGTTTTAAGAAAGGGAGGAGCAGCCCATTTGGGGACAGTGGGTGCTATTAGTCATCACATTTGGAATGGGTAATTTAAGATTTTATGCAATTTAATGAGTAAGAAGGAATAGACTTAAAGAGGAATATAAACAGGAAAGAGGAGGGAGGGAAGATGATGAAGGAATAAGGGACCAAGGAGGTAGAGGTTAAGCCATAACACTCTGTAGCATAAGACAGGAGAAAGCACTGTTAGGGAGGGGTGGTTAGAGCTGCCTCATCTGTTTAGGATACAGGTGTCTTTGTGCCATAGCTGTTGTCAAGTCAGTCAAAGCTTGCCTATGAGCATCACATTGACCAAACATCTACCACCTGACCCATCCTCTTCCTCCATGGCTTGCAAGAGTACCTGACTCCCTTTGGGAGACAGACTGGGTGTACTTAGCATCTCACCCTGGCAGTGAAAGAAATGCCTCAGAGTCAAGATCTTGGTTGCAAGTAGCCAAAATAAGAAAATAGCCCACCTCACTATTTCTCATAATTGCACTTCAAAAACTAAACAAAACACAAAATGCAAAAGACTTCTACGACGTATAAACCAGCTCACCTTCGAGCAACTGAAAATATTGTATTCCCAAAATGAAACCAGTGAAACTTATCCACTTTGCTCAAGCTCCAGTCCTCTGACCAATATCTACTCCTCTTTTTAATTCTGCAGCAATCCTATTCTGATGTATTCCAAATCACAAAATGATTGCAAATTGAAAAAACACCAATGAATATATAATCTTGGTGACAGAAAATGAGGAACATAGTTATTTATATGAAATAGGAAGGAAATTATGGTAATGGGTTTAGTTATCTTCTCTGCAGCAAGTCCCATGGCTGTGGGTCATACTGATGGCTTACCACTTCCATGACTCATTCAATGTCTACTTTGCCTTCTGCTAGCTCTTCAGCTGCCAGGGAGCTTGTTCAATGGTGTGACCCAAAAATACTATATATGAGTATTTTGATCTTGGTGGTCCTGCACATGTAGAATTGCAAAAAAAGTTTCCAACTATCTTTCACTAACTTTCTCTTACTTTTTAAATATATTTCAGTGATATGTGGAGTGTGGTAGTGCATGTCTATAATCCCAGTGTCTAGGGCAGCTGAGGCAGGTGGCTCACAAGTTTGAGGTGAGTCTCAGCAACTTATCAGCAACTTAGCAAGGCCCTCTGCAAGTCAGTGAGACCCCTTCTTCAAGTGAAAAATAAAAAGAGTTGGGGATGTGACTCAGTGATAAAGCACCTATGATTTAAATCTCCAGTACTAAGCATACATATTGTATTTCAGTGGTGTGTTGGACAAGAATGAAGGTGAGATTACTTGAAGGTAAACCAATCCTATTGTGCAATTACAAAATGATGCCCTTCACAAAGCTGCAATATTTTAATTCTCCTCAGCCAGCTTGTTCCTAATTTCTCTATGTAGGCTTATGATGTGTAACTTTTTAAAAAGTTGTATCCCTTCCAGATAATTCAAGTCCCTCTATAAATCCTATGTGAGTGGCTCCAACCATTTTATTATCAGAATAAATCTTTTTAAATAAAAGATGGCTTAAGGATAAGTAAAAATATCACAACAGTCTTTAAACTCAACTTTTCCTATGTAAATAGTATTTAATATTAGTTTCTCTCTTATTAAACCATTTTCCATTCAAACTAGACCAAGAAATATCTCACACCTTAAATTCTTATACTGTGTGCAACTATGACAGGGTGAATTGTGCCCTCCAAAATTCACCTGCTGAGGCCCTAACAACTAGTAATACAGAATGTGATCTCTTTTATAAACTAAGAGTTGAATAATTTAACAATCATAAATGCATATAAAGTAGCAATATGATATGCATTTGATTGTAAACCATAGTTACCTCCACATTGCCCACACCCCAGTCTCTTGATTCTTCTATTTTATGCCCATAACAAATATAATTGACTATAGATATATATGTATAAGATTGGGAATTTTACAGAACTAAATAATTGTGCACATAATATTTGAATTATCAGAGAGGTAAAAAGTATACTACATTTTTGGTTGTCTCCCTAGATCCCTCCCTATCTTCCCTCCCTCTCCTATCCCTCTGGCTCTTCTACCCCCCTCCCCTACTACATGACTATGTTTGCCCTAGATTATGTGTTATTATGCCCTTGGTGTGTCCAATACATGAGTTTGACTACCTTAACCCACATCTGGGTTTAGCTCCAGCATCCACAAATGAGTGAAAACATTTGACCCTTGACTCTCTGGGTTTGGCTAACTTCAGTTAGCATATTTCTTCCATTACCATGCATTTACATTCAAAGGTTGCAGTATCATTATTTCTAATAGCTGAGTAGAACTCCATTGTGTGTGTATGTATGTATATATGTATATGTATTGTGTGTATATGTATGTGTGTGTGTGTATGTATATATGTGTGTGTGTATATATATATATATATATATATATATATATATAATCTCACAGCTTTTGGATCCATTCATCCAGTGAGGGACATGAGGGACATCTGGGCTGATTCCATAATTTAGCTATTATAAATTGAGCTGCTTTGAACATTGATTTTGCTGTGTCACCATAATGTGCTGATTCTAACTCCTCTGGAAAGATACCCAGTAGAGGGATAGTTGGGTCTTATGGTGGATCCATCCCTACTTTTTTGAGGAATCTCCGCACTGCTTTCCAGAATAGCTGTACCAGTCTACAGTTTCACCAACAATGTACTAATGTTCCTATCTCCCCACAACCCTTCCAGATTTGTTACTGTTTAATAGTCTTCATCTTTGCCAATCTGACTGGAGTGAGGTGAAATCTTAATGTAGTTTTGATTTGCATTTCTCTAATTACTAGTAATTTAGAACACTTTCTCATGTGTTCATTTGTTTGCTCAATATCCTCTATTGAGAAGTTTCTATTTAGCTCTCTGGACCATTTATTGATTGGCTTGTTAGTGTTTTTGATCTGAAGTTTTGAGTACTTTGTAAATTTTGGATATTAGTCCCATTTTGGAGGAATCACAGGCCATGAATCTCTCCCATTCTGTAGTTTGTCTCTTGACAATTTTGATCATTTCCTTGGCTGAGCAGAAGCTTTTTAGTTTAAAGGCATCCAACTCATTGATTCTTCACTTTAATTATTTTGCTTTAGGAGTCTTGTTGAGAAAGTCTACTCCCAAATGCTTAATTGTTACCCCTAATTTTTCTTCTAGCAGTTGTATAGTAGTAGTTGGCTTAATTCCTAGTTCCTGAATCCATTCTGATTTGATTTTTGTGTAAGGTGAGAGATAAGGATTTAACTTCAACTTCCTGCAAAAGTCTGTCCAGTTTTCCCAGACCGTTGGTTGGACAGGCTATCATTCCTCCATGTACTATTTTGACCCTCTTTGCCAAAGATCAAATGTTTAAGATTTATGGAATTGCTTTGTCTCAGATTCTTCTATTCTATTCCATTGGTCTTCATTCCTAGTTTAGAAGGGCATAGTTTTTCAAAATATGTTCTGACACACAGACACTGGTGTCCAAACACTCAAGAGGAAAGATTGTGTGAGGATCCGGTGAGAAGGCAGTCATCTCCAACCCAAGGAGAGAAACCTCAGGAGAAACCAACCCACTGATCCCTTGTTCTTAGTTCTTCAGCCTCCAATATCAGGAGAATATAAATGTCTGCGATTTAAGCAACCCGGTCCATGTTTCTTTGTTGTGAAAGTCCTCCCATCCTAACACAGCAACCAATTCTATGGATCCAACAAAATTATTAGTTAAGAAATATGTGAATTCCCTTAATTTCTGTTTTCAATATTTTCATATATCAGAATTGTATAAATTTTGTGATTACTAGTCAGAAAGCTTAATTGAAAATCCTAATGGAAAATCAATTATAAAATGTTTCTACTGCACTGGGACAGGTAAGAATTATTTTCAAAGTTCCCCAATTGTGCTTGATAAGGACATTAGATGTTTGTCAGTTGTGCTATTGTGACCTGAATTAAGTGATCTGGGATGTTTCTCTTTCAGCAAAACCTCTATCTTTTTGAAAGGTATTAGATGACAAGAATGATAAGTGTCTTAGATCAACTGCCCAAAAATCAGACACTAAGACCGGATACATTGTGCAAATGATTTATGAATGAAGGGATCCCAAGGGAATGAAAAGATATCAAGAGACATCCATAAATGAATGGGAAGTCTGGCAAGGGCATAATTTCAGGAAAAGTTTTGCATGTAATTGCTCCAATTTATCCCACAAGTGAGCTTTAGAGTATGAGATATTGATCCAAGGGCAAGCGGCTCAGGAATCTCAACCTTCTTGGGCTTTTTTCTTGTTTGTTTTATTTTAAAGAGAGATGGGGGGGGAGAGAGGGAGAGAGGAAGAGAGAGAGAATCAATTTTATTTAGTTTTTCATGTGGCTTTCATTGCTCCAACACTATATTGTGTACGTGGTGTTGGGGTTCAAACCCATGTCCTTGTGCATACCAGGCAATCACAGTAACCTCTGAGCCACCACTCCAGCCTGAATTTCAATCTCCTAAATCCATTAGTCATTAGCTTTGGGGAAAAGAAATCCTCAGACCCTGAGGATAAACAGTTCTCTTGAAACATAGCTACATGTACTGGCTCTTGAGAGCAAAAGCTCCTCATAGCCCCAGAGGCCCCAAAACAGAATTAAAGGAGTTCATGGAACTCTGGGTGGAGTGCCAGAATCATACACCACAGTGTGCAATGGATTGTCCTGTGACTTCAAGTTATCTTTTAGATTCTGGGGCAAATCCTGAAAGGCCAGAAGAACCTCTGGAAACTTTAGCATTGACATCACGAAACCCAAACATTCCTGTCTTTACTACCATGCCCCCTCCTATTAGAGGAACTCCTCCAGGAAAACCACTACGATTTCCCCATGACAGTTACCCAGAGAGAGCTAACTGAACTCCAGAAAGTTGTCTGCATTCTCTCTCCCTTTGGTCTTCCTCAGCTTTCTTCAAGTCTCTTCACCCTTCCTGTGTTCCTTTAAATCTCTTTCTCTCATCACATTTCTCACTGATAATCTCTGATATTATGCATTTTGTGGGGAGGGCTCTTGGTTAAAGTTCATTCTGCATTATGCTGGCAACTTCATTTCAATCTAGTTTAAAGCAAGGATGATACCATGGGCCGCATTTACCCAGCGTCTCAGGAGAATGCAAGCTTTGGCCTGACACTTCAAGATGGGCTGAATTAGGATTTATTTTCTTGACTCTATCATGGCCTTGGATAGAAGCATTTACCTTCCACCGTTTGTAGAAGCCACTTGCTCCCTTGGCATATATGTTGATTGATGGAGAATTTGACTTGATATGATACTGTAGGAGCAGGTATGAAAGAAATATGAGTCATATGTTGATACGACCTATCTAGAACTCCAGGGCCTGCTCAGATTTAGTCTTTATTGACCACTTCCTCATGATGATTACGCAGCGACACAATGTTCACAATGGGTAACTTTAGTTACAATAGTCAAGTGGTTTTCCATGACCAGCAGGGCAGTTTTTATCAATATATATTTACAATATATATCTACTCTTCTTGCCAAAGAGTGTACACCTTTACTTAAATTCCCAGTGCAGTGGGAATCTCCTGTCGGTGTTTGTCTCATACAGCATTTTGATATACTCCCTGAAATGTGCATACCATTCATTGGATCTTCCTGAGCTGCAATCCAGACCATCTCAGGAGGTTTCTTTGGTTCTGGGGCCCATCTGAATTGAGAAGTCGTATTCATTTCCCTGGGACAGCAGCAACAAATGACCTCAAACTTGGTGTACGTATATATTTTTAATTATTCTCTAACAGCTCTGGCGGGGGGAGGCTTCTAAAATCAAGGTTTCAGAAGAGTGGGCTCCTCCTGAAGGCTCTGAGGGAGAATTTATTCTGTGACTTCCTTTTATCTTATGGCAAAAATTGGCAATCTTTGCCCTTAATTGGCTGACAGACATGTCGCACCCATCTGCCTCCATCTTCACCTTGCCTTCCGCTTAGCTCCCATGAGTAACTTCCCCTTATTTTATAATGAAACATGTCACTGGCTTTAGGACTCACTCTCAATCTCAAATAACCCCTGTCAGGGTTCTCATATCAATTGTATCTAAAAAGGCCCTTTTTCAAATTTAGGTCACATACACAGATTCTCGGATTTAGGATGTGGATTTATATTTATTACAGAAATATTTATGATGACTAAGTTGTTAGCTTTAAATACCAATCCAAATATAGTTTATGTTCTTTTTAGTACACCATATAACACGGAATGATTTGTCCTTTACTTTTGGAGAAAATATACTACCAATATGTCTTTGACCATGAACTGACAGACTATATTTCCATGGAATTTGTCTTTCACTCCATGACTTACATGAATTTTAGTAAAGTGAAAATGCATCTTATTTTCAGATTCTAGAAGTTAATACAAGCAGTGTATTAACTTCATAGCATTTTATGGGGAGGTAAGACAGTCATGTCTTTATAGACTAACTTGTGACAAAGAACCTAACACCTGAATTTTGAGGTGTAATGATTATGATATACCTTTGGGTACCTAGATAGGTGAAATAAACTGTAGTCCAGTGAATCAATAAGGCAAACTGTATTGATTCGCTCCTTGAAGGTGATCACACTCCCAAAAGAGATGTAGTTGGAATCACGACCTGTTAAGTTTAGTTAATTCACTTTTATTTTCCAAGGCAATCCAAAACTAGTTAACCCTGGCCAGATTTGAGAACTAAGTAAAGGCTAAATAGAAATCATAATACCTGTATCTTTTAAGAATTTTAATGGTAGAACAAGTTTCAGAATTTCTTCATGGAAATTATAATTATTTTGCATTATTATTTTGGTAGTTATGACTGCTTCAGGGCATTCAGCTAGGCTGTTTTTATCTTTACATCTCCTTTGTAAGAATCTGGGAGATATTTTCTTCCATGGCTGAGAATATATGTAACCACAATATGCCCAGCAGGTGGATAATGGGTGTCAATGGGTTTGTGGTCTACTGGAATAGTGACAGGCACTTGTGGATCAAAACCCCATTTGTTACTTGACTCTTGTAATACTCCATTTCAACCAGTGTAAACATGGTATTCCCAAGAACTGGCTTTAGATATGATTGTATGCTATCATCTTTGAAAGATCCATGTATCTTTCTTTCCTGAGGGAGGAACAAACAGGACAAACCATTACAGGAAAGTTAGATTTAAAAACTCAATATGTCTACTCCTGAATGTTTTTTCAGAGGGTGTCCTCAAGAGATAAGTGGTCATGTTTGAACTCCAGCACCACATACACAACTGAGTGTCAGAAAAACAAAATCCAGATGAAGAGAAAAGGGATATCTTCACTTTCAAGAAGGTGAAGTAGATGTATTTTTCCTATTCCTTCTCCTAATACAAATAAAATATTAAAATATACACATAATCTATAGTGAGCTATAGATTTGATACAATCTCTGTTGTGGCAGGCAGCGCCCGGGGCCCACGCCACGCAGGCAGCTTTAAGATGGCGGCTGGCAGCTGGCCAAACCAAGTCAGCTGACCTCTTGCTGTTCCTGGTTCTTGTGCTTGCAACATCTGACCATGTAGGGACAACCAATAGGAGCCGGCAGCAGAGTTTTCTTCCTCGTAGCAACAGCCTGCTGATTGGGTTACCTTTGCTATATAAACAGTGTAACTTCCTGATTAAAGAGAGATCTCCACAAACAACAAAAGTGTACACTTCGTTATTGCCGCTTTGCTGGTCAAGGCGACAACAATACTCTGTTAAGGTTCCAATTATATTTTTCACAGATATAAAAAACCTAACCTAAAATTTATATGGAACCATAAAAGATCCTAATAGTCAAAGCAAACTTGAGCAAGAAAAAGAAAGTTAAAGGTATCTTTGACTTGAAATTACGTTACAGAGCTGAAATAATTAAAACAGCATGATAATTGCATAAAAATAGACACATATACCAATGAAAAAAAAATAGAGAGCCCAGGAATAGAGCTGTGCCCCAGAGTACAGGAATGGGAGAGTCTTAGAATAGTCCCCTGGAAGGAAATCAGAGGAAGTCCTTAGATATAAAGTGAATGGAAATTAGGTCAAGAAGAAAAAGCAAATATCAATTTCATGCTTGACATTTCATCTGCTTTAAAAATTAGATTTTCCCCTCATCTCTCCTGCATGAACTGGGCCAGGCTCACCTCTTCAGCTACAGCTCTCTCCACTCTTTCCCAGGATCCCTTCCCTCCAGGTAACGG
>PVKS010043338.1:0-14943 GCA_004027875.1 Aplodontia rufa | reverse complement strand
TGCTACTCTATTTATCCATTACAATAGCCAATAGGGGTATAGTGAAACACGTTTATACAATTGTACCAATGAGTGACCAAATAGCTTAGTCCTGCGGTCAGGCATTACGTCACTAAGGAAGATACAAGCCAGCTGGGTCAGAGTTGTTTACCACCAATTCTTTTACAAGCCAGCTGGACCTCATGTTGGGGGATCCCCAGCAGAGGAATCACAGGCCATGATTATCTCCCATTCTGTAGGTTCTCTCTTGACAATTTTGACCAATTCCTTGGCTGAGCAAAAGATTTTTAATTTAATGGCATCCCACTCATTAATTCTTGACTTTAATTCTTTCTCTTTGGGAGTCTTTTTGAGGAGTCATTGCCAACTCTCATATGCTGGAGTGTTGGTCCTAATTTTTCTTCTAGCATTTGTATGATAACTGGTTTAATTCCTAATTCCTTGATCCATTTCAAATTGATTTTTTTGCAAAGTGAGAGATGAGGATCCAATTTCAACTTCCTACACATGGGTGTCTAGTTTGTCCAGCACTATTTGTTGAATAGATTCTCTCCTTCATGTTATATTTTAACTCCCTTTGTCAAAGATCAGATGTTTAAAGATTTGTGGGTTTGTCTTAGAGTCTTCTATTGTATTCCATTGGTCTTCATTCCTATTTTGATACCAGTACCATGCTGTTTTTAATACTGCAGCTCCATAGTATAATTTTAGATCTGGTATTGTGAAACCACCTGTTTCATCTTTCTTGTTTAGTAATGTTTTGGCTATTCTGGGTTTCTTGTTGTTCCAAATGAATTTGAGAATTGCTTTTTCTATATCTGTAAAGAATGACATTGGTATGTTGATGGGGATTGCATTGAATATGTAGGATACTTTTGGCAGAATGGCCATTTTAATTATATTAATTTTGCCTAACCTAAAGCATGGAAAACATTTTCATCTTCTCAGGTCTTCTTTAATTTCTGTGTTCAGTGTTTGATAATTTTTATTGTAGAGGTCTTTTACTTCCCTTGTTAGATTAATTCCTCATTCACTTCCAAGAATTTCTTGATTTCTGCCCTCATGTCTTCTTGAATCCATTCTTCATTAAATAGGATATTTTTCAATGTCCACATATATGTGTATTTTGTTATAATTTTTGCTGTTAATTGCTAGGATCATGATGTCATGATCTGATAGGATAAATGGGATAATATCTACTTTTTTATATTTGTTGAGATTTCCTTTGTGAACTAGAATATGATCTATTTTGGAGAAGGATTCATGCACTGCCAAGAAGAAGAAGGTAAACTCAGCCAATTTGGGATGGAATATTCTATAGATGTCTGTTAAGTCCTTTTGGTATACAAAGTTGTTTAGGCTGGAGATCTCTTTATTTTTTATTTGCTTTGATGATCTGTCTATTGGTGATGGAGGAGTATTAAAGTCTCCCAGTATTATCATGTTGGGGGTCCACAAATGGCTTTATATCATTGAATATTTGTTTCCACATACTTGGGAGCATTGGTGTTTGGAGCATAGATATTTACTACGATTATATTTTTCTGATGTATTGTTCCCTTTACTATGATGTAAAGGCTTTATTTATCTCCGATTTGTTTATGGTTGAAATCTAGTTTGTTGGATATAAATATTGCAACACCAGTTTGCTTTTTTTGGGCAAAAGCCTGGCAGATTGTCCTCATCCTTTCACCCTCAATGTGTGAATGTCACTGGCTGTAAGGTGGGTCTCCTGTAAGCAATATATTGTTGGATTATGTTCTTTGATCCAATCTGCTAATGTCTTTTTTTTAAAGATAGAATTTTATTTTATTTTATTTTTTTAGAGAGAAGGACAGTGAGAGAGAGTGAGAGACAGATAATTATTTTTTTGTTTTAGTTTTTCACATGGCTTTCGTTGCTCCAACACTTAGTTGTGTACATGGGTGCTGGGGTTTGAACCCGTGTACTTGTGCATGCCAGACAAGTGCCATAATTGCCGAGCCACCACTCCAGCCCTAATCTTTGTCTTTTGATTGGTGCATCGAGACCATTCACATTCAGTGTTAGGATAGTTACATGGTTGTGCTTCATAGTTATCATGTTTTATTAGTAAGTTCCATGCTTTCTTCGTTGCCTTGATAGTGTTTGATAGAATTTTCTCTTGTTTGTGGGTTTTGAGGATTGTTTGCTTATTCCTCTATCTATAGTTTATCTTTGAGAATTCTTAGTAATGCTGGTTTTCTGTTTGTGAATGCTGCTAGTTTGATCTTATTGTGAAGTGTTCTCATTTCCCCTTTGAATTTGGAGCTGAGTTTTGCTGGGTATAGTATTCTCGGTAGCAGGTCATGGTCATTCGGAGATTGAAAGATCTCCTTCCAGGATCTTCTTGCTTCTAGGGTCTGAGTTGAAAAGACAGAGGTGATCCTTATTGGTTTGCCTCTGAATGGGATTTGACATTTCTCCCTTGCAGCTTTTAATATTCTTCCCTTGATTTCCCTATTATACATTTTGAATATGATATATCTTGAAGAAGTTGTCTTTTGATTAGGTCTATTGGGTGTTCTGTATGCTTCCTGGATGAGCATATCTGACTCTGTTTTAATATGGGAAACTTTTCTTTAGCTATTTCATTGAGAATGTTCTTTATGTCATTCATTTGCATTTCAATTTCTTCTATGCCAGTTACGCTTACATTGTTTCTTCTGATTATGTTGGAAACATTTTGAAAATTCTGCTCATGCTTTGTGAGTTTTTTTCTCTTTAGCCATCCATTTGCTCAAGCTTACTCAACCTGTCCTCATTGTCAGAAATTCTTTCTTCAAGAGCAGAGGTTCTGTTTCTATAGAAGTCAGTCTATTATTAAATTCTTCCATCATTCCTCAGATTTGATTGACTGAAGATTTTAGCTTTGATACTTCCTTTTTCAGGATGTCTATTCCTTTGACAATAGTTTTTCATCTCTTGAGTTTTCTCATTTAGTCCCTTCATTAAATCTTTTTTTTTTAAAGAAAGAGATAGGGGCAGTGAGAGAGAGAGAAAGAGAGAGAGAAAGACAGAATCAATTTTATTTAGTTTTTCATGGACTTTTGTTGCTTGGACACTTCATTGTGTAAGTGGTGCTGGGGTTTTAATCCACGTACTCATGCATGCTAGGCAAGCATCGTAACCACTGAGCCACTGTTCCAGCCCCTCATTAAATCTTCTTTTGTTCATTCTTCCTTTTAGTGATCAGATTGTTGATAATTTTTTCTAGGTTTTCGTCCTACTCCCTGTCCATGGGCTCCTTGGTAGGGGAGTTGTGGGTTTGGGGTGGACCTTTTCTAGTTTGATTCCTCATTTTTGAAGAACTTCTTCTGGATCTTTGTATTGAGGTTCCCTGTGCTGAAGGAAGGCAGGTCTCCAGGTGCTTCTTTCTTGTAGGTCAAAGGGTCGGGTCAGACACCACCCTTCTGATGGCCACCTTCTTCCAGAAAGCTGCTTCTTCCTGAAGCTTCATTTTGCTTCACTTTTTGGATCTAAGCTCCAGGGTAAATATCTGTACCCTGTTGGGGTATGAGGTATCCTGCTGGATGGTTGAAGCAGAGCAGTGTGGGTACGTTGCTGTGTCCTGAGGTCTCAGAGGAGTGAGGTGGGCTGGCATGGGCTTTGCGATAGATCTTGGTGGCAGGTACAGGCCTAATATATCTGGACTCAGTGTGTATGTGCTATGGCTGGGTGGCCCTGGGTGGGAGTACTCAGGGTCCTGGGTACCTGCTCCCCTGGGCACTTGTGGTGGGTGGGCAGGATGGCTCTGGGACAGGGATCTTTCTAGCAGGTGTCCTGGGCACCTGCCAGCCCAGGACCAGAGTCCATTCTTTATTTCTTTATAGATGATTTTCTTCAGTTCTTTGGGCATATTTAAAATAGTTGATTTGCCTGGGTCTCCTTAGGTACCATAGATGGCATTTCTCATGTGAATAATCATACTTTTTACTTTTTCTTTGCACATAGCATGGTTTTTGTTGTTGTTTACAGCTGGACATTTTAAATAGTAAAACACAACAACTCTGAAAATCAGGATCTCCCACCTCTCCTCCTGGCCTCCACATGTGGCTTTTTGTTACTGCTACTTTTACTGCAGTCGTTATTTGATGATTTTTTTTAAACATCTTCTGCAAAGTCTGTATCCTTTGTGGTCTGTGGCCACTGGGGACTCTGCATGGTTAGCCTAGTGGTGAGCTAATGACTGGGTGGCTGGAAACACGCTTTCTGTCTTTGCCAGGGGCTGTGGGTATGTGTTGGGATAGGACTTGGGCTGGCCAGCTTCCAGCCAGAGGAATTCTCTCCTGCTGACCTGCCACCTTGAGGCCAGGCAGCAGTGGGTACCCATGGCCTCGCTGGACCCTCTGCATTCCCAGAATCACATCCTGGCTTTCTACTACTCCCCATGGTCCCCTCCTACCCCAGACTCCTCTTTTCACTCCCCGGACCCCTCCTCACCTTCCTGGGCAGCCTGTTTTTTGACTACTTCTCTTCACCACTTTACCTGTCAGGAGATTCAACAGTCATCTCTGGTGGTTTTCAACAAACAGCTGGGGAAAAGCTCTTCTCAGTAACAGCTACAGGGCAGGGCAGCTCCTCCAAGGCCGCACCTGACGGGTCCAGTAATAGCAGTCCTCTGGCAGTGGACTCTGGAGAGGCTCTGACCTGCTCTGCCCTGAGGTGGTTGCTAGGCAATGGATTTTCATGGCCACCTTGGAACTAGAGAGTGGGCAGGAGAGGCACAAGCAAGGAAAATTAAAGTGCCCGAAGCTTTGTTTGGAGCAAAGAGATTTCTGCAAGCTTTGGTTAATTTTCCAGAAAAATTTTTTCCCAGTTTTTCCCAGTCTTCTCCTTGCTTCTGTGGAGGAGGGACTTGGTGGGGGTTTCCCACTCAGTCAAAAATGCAGATTCCATCCTGAAATTTGATATTAGAGCTCTCACTCCTGAAAGGGGTCGTCCTTGTCCACCTCACTCAATGCTGGAGCCACTGCCTTTAGCCAGGACCTTACCAGGAGACCTTTTCCTTTTCCTTTTATTTGTGCATCATTGTCATACTTAACAGTTGGTTCATTTTGACAAAATCTGCGTGGAATCTGATCAACTCATTTCAGTCCTGATGTCCTTTTCTCCCCTTTCTCATCCCTCTTCCCTTGCTCTCCAACTCTGTTGACACCACTGGTCTTCCCTCTATCTTTATGGTATCTGATCCACTCATCCCCCTTTATTTTTCTCTTACTTCCACATGTGAGAAGAAACATTCGACCCTTGGCTTTGAGTCTGGCTTTTTTCACTTAGCACGGTCTCCTCCAGCTCCACCATGTGGGAGACATCTCTGAGTCCTGGCCTCTACCTATGGCTGGCCATGTGCTGCAACCCCCGGCTCGTTGTCCAGGGCAGGTGGCAGGCCCCCTGAGGCCAAGTCTGTGGCCTGGGGTGGTCTGGCTGTATCTGCTGGGGTTCTCACTTTCATCTTCCGTTGTGGGCCTGGCAGCCTGGTGCCCACGGCCCACTGGGTGTAGAGTCCAGCTGTGCTCCTTTGAGGACTCCTTAGCCCTAGGCACTTACAACTTAGGTGTTGTGAGAATTCACTCCTTGGACTCTCAGAGCAGGAACGTAACATCCCAGGGCTCTGGGTTCGTTCTTTCAGCCTTAGCCCTTCTTGTACAAAGGTGTAGAAGGCATTCAGTTCCCAGGCTGAGCCACAGAGCTGCTCGTTGCTGTCTAATCATTTCATTTCCTTATATCCAGTGTGGTGGAGCTCTTGCTCAGGACAGATCCCCGCCAGCAGGGCAACCCAGTCCCCGCTGCTGCTGCTCTTCAATCCTTTCCATCCTCTGAGCATTTCTTCATCAGCGCTTTATGCAGATGCTGGTCATTTTGAGAATGTTGTCTGTCTGTCCCGTGTCACTTAACTTGGAATAGGCAGTCACCCTGTGCCTGGCACTCAATGGAAAGATGAGCCGTGTCCTCTCTTGCACCTTAGTTGCTGGTGTTCTTATGGAAAAGAGCACAGGCCCCTCTTGCAGGTGGGTGCTCTGCTCTTGCAGGAGAGCAGGAGCTGCCTCTTTCTACCCTTCCGCTTACGATGAAGGGTTGTGTGGGCCATGCTTTCCTTGGCTCCTGGCGTCTTTCCAGTGGAGAGGGTGGGCCATCTGTGGGCAGAATCTGGGCAGTGAGCCCTGAATTTGGGTTCTCACTGTGTCCTCAAATTATTTTTCATTTCTTTGACATCTTTCTCATTCAAGACGGCAAGTGAACCTTTGTGCTGTGTAAGTTGTAGTATTCAGTGACAGGGTATTATGAGTTCTTTGTGCACGTAATTCCATGTTATGAAAACCTTTCACCAACTTCTTAAATTGGCTGGTTTGAAGTGCACATTGTGCTACGGTGTAATCTGTATTATTAAAAATATGAACTTGGGGAATTAGCATTAGATCTCTCAGAAAGAGTTGGGAATTCAAAGCGAAAGGCTTGCCTTCACTCTTCAGCCTTGATTTAGGGTATGCTATTTAATGTGACATTTCTCCTAAGTGTTTGACTTCAGGTGTTTGACTTGCTGAGATGATTTTGAAACTCTTGTTTAACTGTATTTGGGGAAAAGTTATCAAGATATTCCTTAAAGAAAATGATCCTTTCTTCAATTGCCGTTACTTCTCAAAGATCACTCATAACACATGGAGCCTGGTAAGCCACACGTGTGCTTTGTAGCTGATGGTGTTGCTGGCACAGACAGCCGGAGCCTCAGTCTCCGCCTTCGGTGGCTTAAAAAAGAGATACCACCCCACATAGGAGTTGTACTGGCAACCGAACACAGAAACATGGCCCAGGAATGTGTGTCTCACATATGATTCTGAATTTATGTCATGAGCCAAGGCACAGAGTCACACTAAGGAATAAACATACCCTGGGGTTCCAGAATTTGGGGATAACCTTCGTTGTTGTTTTTTCTTCTTTTTTTTAAGAGAGAGAGAGAGAGAACTGTATTTTTTCATCTGGGTTTTGTTTTTTCTCCACTTAATTGTGTGTGTGTGGTGCAGGGGATTGAACCCAGGTCCTCATGCATGCCAGGCAAGTGCTCTATCTCTGAGCCACCTCTCCAGTCCCTGGGGTTTACCGTCTTAAAAGCTCTTGACTTGCTTTTCCACTTTAACTGTTCAACATCATCATCTCAAGCACACTGAGTCTGCGTGAGCCCTGTGCCACACCTTGTATTCTCAATGGCCCCCCCAAACTCAGGAGAGGCTTGGAGAGATGCCATCCTGCCAACCGGGACCTGGGACTTGGGCCTCCAGAGCCGCGCAGCATACATTCTAAAAGCCCTGTGAAGGGCTCTTTGTTAGTGCAGCTTCCAAGGAAGTCACGTTGGATGGGTCACTTACTCCTGGTCAGGGACACTTGGAAGCAATTCAGGGGTGCTGGTGAGGACATTGAGTGGGGTGTTTGTGAGCCAATTTCTTTCCCTTGAGAGAATTAAAGCTGAATGAGGGAAGAGAACGAATAGTGATGAGAAGAATGATAAGGACTGCTATGCACATACGCTGCCACGCACCATGCAAGCGCTTTGTGTGCGTTCACCTTTCAAGAGTCCTCCTCCACCCTGGTAGAGGGAAGGGAGCAGGTGGGAACCACAGGGAGGGGAGTCCTGCCTGACTTAGCTCTTGGCCGCAGTGGTGCTCAGGGCTGCACGAGCCCAGCAGGCAACACCCTCTGCCTGCCTCAGTCCCGAAGCCTTGAGCAGGAGGCTGACGGAGTGGCAGGCACACGAAGCTGGCCTCCATCTGGGCAGAATGGGGGCCCCTTTCCTTTTTTTCTTTGACCTATGTCCAGATGCTCTGCCAGGGCTCATTTTAACTAACCTGGGTCCAGATACTACATCATAGACTGGTTTATAACTAACAGGGGCCTGAACATTCTGCCCAGAACTGGTTATTAACCAGCTGGGTCCAAATACTCTGCCCTGGATTGGATGTTAACTAGCTGGGTCTCACACTCACCTATGCCAGCTTCCCCAGGTCCCATACTCACCTGCCCAGGTCCCATGCTCCCCTGCACTGGCTGCCCTGGGTGCCGCGCTCCCCTGCACTGGCTGCCCTGGGTGCCGCGCTCCCCTGCACTGGCTGCCCTGGGTGCCGCGCTCCCCTGCACTGGCTGCCCTGGGTGCCGCGCTCCCCTGCACTGGCTGCCCTGGGTGCCACACTCTGCTGTGCTTGCTTTTCAGTGTATGTACAGGTCTTCTCCGCCTTGATTGTGATCATCGCTGGCGCCTTCATCATCACCATTATTTATAGGTAGGTCCTGTGCTGCTTTCATGGGGACAGGCAGGATACCCAGGTTGCCCAGGTCCCATGTCTTCTGGGTCCCATGCCTGCTGGCTCCCCT
Organism: Aplodontia rufa; assembly: GCA_004027875.1. Lineage (NCBI taxonomy): Eukaryota > Metazoa > Chordata > Mammalia > Rodentia > Aplodontiidae > Aplodontia > Aplodontia rufa. Next base: position 6,561 of record PVKS010043338.1, on the reverse strand, counting down.
GCATGTCCTCCAGAGCTCCTGTTGATGTAGGTGACATCTGGCATCTAGGGGACCCCTAGGACTCCAGGTGCTCCACCTCCCTTGCATGCCAGGACTTTCCCCATGTACCACCAACACCCACCAAAGAGGTCCATGTCCTGTTGTCTCCAGGGCCTGGCTCCATGCTTCGAACCCCAGCTGACTGAGTTGGTGTCCTGTGGCATGGCACGTGTCCTGTCTTGTAGGACTTTGGTGCTTGGGGAAGCTCATTTCTGTGGGAGGTGTGGGAGGTGAGGCCCTTGGCTGCTGGTCCCTGTGGGTGGGGCTGGCAGTCTGCATCCTCCCTCTGAGACACATCCTGTTGCCACAGCCCTCCATGTGACACATGCACGCTCAGAGCAGCTGAGTCACCTTGTCTGGAAGTGGCAGACCCTTGCCCATGCCAGTGGGGCTATGTGGAACCTGCTCGATGGCCCACCTCTCCCCTCCAGGGTGTTATCTGTGGGAGGCTCTGCTCCAATTTTCTGTTTGGAGCACCCATAAGAAATGGAAGTGAGTACCTGGGCCAGGCATCCGCCTCGGTGCCGGGTGCTCCACTGTGAGGCCTGTGTGGGATGCTGGTGAGTCCCACAGCCCCTTCTCTGCTGTGATCACACCCTTCCCATCAGAGTCATCCAAGAGAGCAGGAGAGAGAAGGAGAGCTCCCCGGAGGGCGCCACCAGTGAAAAGGCTGGCAAAGAGGAAGGAGCCACGAAGGCTACCAGCGAGACCACCAAGAAGGGTGGCGCGTCTGAAGAGGAAGGTAGGCTGCCCTGAACTGCTCAGGCCTGGGCCTGGCATGGCCTGCTCGCCCCACGAGGCCCACAGTCATGGCCTGCTCACCCCACAAGGCCTATGGGCGGGGCCTGCACGCCCTATGAGGCCCACAGGCACTGCCTACTCACCCCACAAGGCCCACGGGCATGGTCTACTCTCCCTATGAGGCCCATGGGCACAGCCTGCTCACCCCATGGGCATGGCCTGCTTGCCCCACAAGGCTCATGGAAGGTGCTTAGGGTCAGTGCTAGCCCTTCAGCAGTGGTCATGTTCATTGTCTTAGTGGGATTCTAATATGTGCACCCATGGTGGGGTCCCGGTAACGGTGTGGGTCCCCCTAGGCACTGTCCTCTTCCTCCATGCCCTTCGCTTCCTGGGTTGTGGCATGTGGCTGTGGCAGGGTGTGGTGCTGGGCAGGGTTCCAGCACACTTGAGGCATTTCAAGATACCTCCTCAGGGGCACTGTAGAGCCACGTGGCTGCCCTTGGTGCAGATGGTGACTGAGGAGGGACTGAAGCAAAGTCACTTACATGTTATCAACTCTTAGGAGGCCTGTTCAGGCTGCTTGGCAGTTTAGAGAAAGGGATACCCCAAAGGATGGCTTCCTGTTGAGCGAGGTGTGCACTGTCTTCTGCCACCATTGGCCATGTCCCTTACCTGGACTGGGGAAGTGGGGTGGGGAGGGGAGGCTCCACACTTCGCTGAGACCTGCCTGCCTGGCCCCTCTCCAGGGCCGCGTCTGTGCCTATGACTGGCTTCAGGACACGTTCCCACCTTGCCTGGGGTGCAGACCCTCCACTGCCTTAGGAGTGAGGCACCTGCCAGCAGGCACCTGAGGAAAGATCGCCTGCAGCTGCTGAGGAGTGAACGTCCACCGCCTTTGAGAAGCCGCCTGGGTGGCCAGCCTTGGTGAGGCACTAAGCTTTCCTTTCTTCCATCTAGAAACAATGACAATCTCAGGAGCTGAAGACACCACTGCGGAGGGATGAAGTACAGAGAGGAAGGGAAAGAGGCAGAAAGGCGACCGGAAAGGCACACAGGTGACCCCTTGGGGTGTGCGCAGTGACCTTCCAGTCAGAAAAAAAAATAAAGGTATTCTCAAGTATTTTGCGTGGTCTCCTGCTGCAGGGTCGTCTTCTTGGGGGAGGTGGAGAACAGATAAGCTCACTCTTCAACACGCACTTGTCACGGGCTTGAGCTGGTGCTGTTGCCAAGCTGAGGAGGCTGTGCCTGCAGGGTGGCACGAAGGCACCTTCGGACTGCGCCGGCGGAGGTGGAGCTCCGGCAGCTCTTGAACCGGGAACAGCATCTCCAGAGCCAGTGGCTCCTGAAGCCATGCACCGTGGCTTTAAGAAGACCTGTGATAACCAGCAGGGCGGCACCTGCACCAAACCCCCAAGCCCTCCTTCCTGGCTGGTGCCTTGGTGCGGCTCCAGCCGTCTAGTCTGCACGCTATTGGTTCCTGCAGGAGGGGACAAAGGTAGGGTCTCTGTCACCCCACCTTCCTCACAGGTGTCCCGCTGGCCTTGCCCCTTGGGCCCTCATGTTGGTCTGCACATTTTGTAATGCAGCTGCCCTCGCCCACAGGCCCTGGAAGGGGCTTGGCCTGGAGCTGCACTTGCCTAGGTGGAGGCGGGCGACTGAGGAGTGGGTGTGGCTGCCAAGCAGAGTTGTCCAGAGGTGCGGCCTCTTCCCCTGCAGAGTCCTTTGTGGAAAACCTTTTCTGGTCTGGTCTGTCACCCAGATACGGCAGAGTAGACACCTCCAGAAATGACACTTGAAGCCCCAGGGTTGGTTTGGGGCATGCCTACTTTGTTTCCAAGGAGCACAGAAATGCCCGTGGCTGCCACACCCTGCTCAGGGGCTGCCCCCGTTTTGCGAATTCTAAGTAGCAAGTCCCCCTTTGGATGGCCCCTTGCTAACGCCTCTGCCCTAGATTGCCTACGTGGAGTTTGTCTGAAATGAACATTTCCTCTCTTGGATGAAGTGCTGGCTCATTGATGGACTGGGTGCGCAGGGATGCTAGTGGCTGCTTGAGGCCTGTCATCTGGGTGTTGCTCTACTCTGGTGGGTGGTGAATATAGGGAAGGCCATCTCCATTTTAGGTTCCCAAAAAGCCCACCAATCCCTCCTTTAGGGCTTTTGGGGATAGGATCTGTTGAGCATGGGGTCAGAATGAAGGACAGGAAGAATCATTGTGGAACCTAGCAGAGAAGGGTCCGGGACACAGTCCTGCCAGGGACCCTGCAGTGGTCAAGTGCGGAAGCAGGTTGATGCCTGACTCTCAAGAGACATCCCAGCTGCGGTGTGAATATATGGTGGCCCTGAACAGAACTTGGGCTCCTCCCTGTGTGTGCAGCTGCCCAGGGAGGCTCTGCCAGCCAGCAGTGTCACTGGAATCCCTAGAAGGTGCTGCAGTGTGGCTGTCCAGCCAGAGCAGATGATGGAGGCTGGGAGCTCAGTTCTGACCATTGCAGCTTCCTGGAGCTTCCTGGGCTGCTCAACTCTGTGTCCTCAGCATGAGTGAAACAGAAAACAGCCACCTGCAGCTCCACGGCCAGGTTGGGGGCCTCTGATAAGAAGCCCTGCCAGGATTCGTGAGGCATAGAGACTGCCAGGGTGGGCTGTACTCAGGAGCGCTCAGGATGCTGTCTACCCCAGTTCTAACCTGGAGCTCCTGCAGCTTCCCGTTGCACCTGAGGGCACTGGGGCTGTGGTGCCCCACCCTCCCCACCCCAGGGATTGCACTGGACAGCTGGAGGAGTTTGGCAGTGCCGATCCCTCTTGCACTTATCATGGTGAGCAGGAAACCAGGGACCACTGCCCAGGAAGCCAGTGCTGGCTGCAGTGCCACTGGTTACTGGGTGCATGGTAATGGGGGAGGGCAAGCTGGGCTGAAGGAAACCCACACCCATGCCAGCGGGAAGGGGAGGAAGCTGGGCTGAGCAGGAAGAGCGTCAGGCTGAACACAGGTCTCAAAGTCCCCAGCAACCCCAGGTGGCTCTGCAGAGGAGATTGCACCAGGTGGGGCTCCATGGTGGAAAGGACTCAGCCTCAGTACTGCTCCTGCATGCGGGCCCTGGCCATGGTCTCGGCCGGACCACAGAGGAGGACCTGGTAACTAAGAGCTGGAACTCTAGTGACTTTGACCCCTCTACCCCAGATCATTGTGGACTGGGCTTGGGCCACCAAATGGGCCTGGCCTAGCATATTTCACTGTTGGACATCAGTAAATCATGCAGGTTCCCACTGGTCTGGACATTCCAGCAGAGCAGGTTAGCGCCGTGAGTCCACTTGGCTGGGCTGCCCAGATATTAGCTAAACGAGTGTGCCTGTGAGTGGCTTCTGGGAGAGGTGAACATCTGGACAGACAGACTGAGCAGAGTGGATCCCGCCCCTCACTAGGGTGGGTCTCGCCCAATCTGCTAAAGGCCTGACTAGAACCAAACGCCAAGTAAACCCCCCTCCCTCTTTGCCTGTCTTGGTTTGGATATGAGGCACCCCCCAAAAGCTGCTTTTAATGCAGAACAATTCAAAGACAAAATGATTGGATTGTGAGAGCTGTAACCTCACGGTTTGGATGGACTGACTGGGTGTACCTGTAGGTGGGTGGGGTGTGGCTGGAGGAGGTGGGGTGTGGGGGCCTGCCCTGGAAGGTGCTCTTCCCTGCAGCCCCCTCTGCTGCCCCTCTCTCCCTGGCTCCCGTGGGTGGAGTGGCTCTCCTCCCCCATGCCCTTCCACCATGCTGTTCTTCCTTGCACAGAGCAGTGGAGCTGCCAGGCCATGGACTGACCTCCTACACCGGGAGCCAGAGCAGACTTAGCCTCCGCTCAATTGCTACGGTCAGGTATTTTGGGCACGGCGACTAAAGACTGACCAGCACAGCTGGGACAGTGATCGCCTCCTGCCTTGGACTTGGTCTTGGACTGGAACTTACCAGTCCTGCCTCTGGACGTGGACTGGAGCATAGGTCATTGGGTCTCCCAGGCGTTAGCTTGTCACGGCTGGTCCAGGGACCTCTTACCCTCCATGGCTGTGTAAGTCTCCTCTTTGTGTGTTTCCCTATGTATGAAGGGATTCGTTATAAGGAATGGCTTACACTTGACTTTTTTGTTTGAGACAGGGTGTTGCTGTGTTGCCCAGCCTGGGCTCAACTTCCTGTTTCTGCCTCCCTGTAGCTGGGACTGTACAACATCAACTTTGTGTGTGTGTGTGTGTATGTGTATACATATATATGTGTATTATGAAAAACATATATAATAAATCCCATGGGGAGGAAGGGTATAGTCAGTTGCCGACAATGTGCAAGGTCCTGGGTTCAACCCAGTGCTGAAAGACAATGTCCTAATGGTTCTGTTTTTCTGGAGAACCCTGGTCCATACAGTGGTCCAGGTCTAGTGCCGTCTTTGAAGTGGCAGGGTTCAGATGAGTTCTCTGGAGCTGAAGCTTTACATTAAAATCACGAGGGAGCCAGGATGGGGCCTAGAAGTCTCTCTCACAGCCTCCTTGAATGGTCTACAAAGCTGGGGAAGGTTTGGGGATCTGTGTGGTGCCACAGGACAAACCCAGGGACACCTCACAGAGAAGGAGAAGTGCCAAGACTACATAGTTAGAGAATATTTGGCCTGATTTAAGCTAATGGGTGGGCTGGAGCAGTGGCTCCACGGTTACGGCGCTTGCCTGGCGTGCGCAAGGATGTGGGTTCAAACCCCAGCACCATGTACACAAAGCAGTGTCGGAGCAATGAAAGCCACATGAAAACCTGAATAAAATTGATACTATCCCTCTCTCTCTAAATAAATAGATAGAGGGCACCTAGAGCCGGCTGTGTCCTCTGCTGTCCTTTGTGGCCATCCTGCTGTGAGTCATTTGTGAGGCAGGTCTGCTTTGTGGCTGCATATCATTCTGTACACCATCATTAGAAGAATGTGCAATGACTTCAGCTATGTCCAAGGGGCATTTTTATCACCTAGGCCAAGACACCTGCTACCTTGGGCCTGACAGCTTTTCTTTGATCCAATAAAACTTTTGGTTTCAAAATCTGAAAATAGGTAAATATAAATGAATAATTTCATGTTAAATAATAAAACATTTTGAAAATCTCACAAAGCTATTCAATACAGGATGTGCGGGCATTTTCATGTCTGATGTGGGCCAGGGCTGCTGAAGGAAAAGGCTATTTGGATCTTAAACACCTGAGCTGTTCCCAGTCATCCAGTGGCTTTGTTGCTAGGAAACATTTGTGATGCTTGAGAATCATAGCCCGTAATAGTTGTCCTGTTTTCAGAGTACAGCATTTGACAGCAGTGGATCCACTGTGTGTAAGTGGAAGATGAACACAGCCCCGGTTTCTTGCTCCAGGCCCTGCTGAGGATGGCAGCCTGGTGTGGTGTTCAGTAGCTGGGGGGCAGCACACCTGAATGTGTGGTGTGGCCTCCACAGCCCAAAGGGGTTTGCTAAGTGCCTGAGGTGGGCATAGGTATGGTGTGCGGGTGGCTCAGGAAGGGAACCTCTGAGAAGGTTCCAAGGTGCTGTGGGGAGCAGGGAGGGAGCTTTTCAGGCAGAGCCTAGCTGAAGCCAGAGCTGACCTTGGCCTCCAGGAAAGGAGACCTGGCTGCGGACGCTGTCCTCCAGGAAAGGAGACCTGGCCTGCAGATGCTGTCCTCCAGGAAGGGAGATCTGGCCTGCGGATGCTGTCCTCCAGGAAGGGAGATCTGGCCTGCGGATGCTGTCCTCCAGGAAGGGAGACCTGGCCTGCGGATGCTG
>PVKS010043337.1:0-14946 GCA_004027875.1 Aplodontia rufa | reverse complement strand
CATTTAATGTGTTCTTAATGCTCCCTGTTTGTTATTTGATGTTTTCTTCCAGTCCAAATATTCTCAGGTTGTTTCTTCTCATCTCATCAAATATTACTTGGAAGTTATGGTCATGCACGATAAGTTTCTTTTCTTATCTGTCCTCCTTGAAGTCAACATCGCTCAACCTGTCTTCATTATCTGATGTATGTTCTTCGAGAGCTGAGGTTGTATTTTCTGTTGAGTTTACTTTGATGTTAGTATCTTGCAGTGAGGATTTGATTTGGTTGACAGTATTTTTCAATTCTGATAGCTCTGCTACATCTATTTGCAGGATGTCTAACTCTTTATAAATATGATCTTTCATTTCATGGAATTGTTCCCTTATTTCCTTTTGAAAGTTGTCTCTCATCACCTGAAACTGCTCTCTGATTTCATTCCTTAATTCTTCTTTCCACTCCTTGACTGAGTTACTGATCATAGTGTTGATATATTTTTCTTGATTTTCATCTAGGATCCCTGCCATGGAGTCCTTGGATGAGGAGCTGTGAGGTGAGGATGGGAGTAATTACCCCTTTTCCTCATTTTCAGATACAGGGGATGTGGTTTGAAGACCGACTATGTTAGTTAATGTTGTAAGGGTTATTTGAGCTTTTTATGCCTATGCATCGTTGGGCTAAGGTGCTTCTTGGGAAGCACAGCTCACCAGCTTCCAGTCCACTCAATGAAGAAATCTGAGCCTATAGGTACATATACTGAACAGTTTCAACTAAAACAGAAATAATTATAATTAGCACCTTTAGAAGCAGTTTTTTTTCCATGAGAGCTGTCACAATATGTTAAGATAAACAGCAAATACCCATTTTGAAGAATGATCTTCACTTCAGTTGGCAGGGATTAAGAAGATGGGGGGGTGAGTACAATCTAGTAATCCAAGGAAGCAGGGTAGGGAAGTAGTGTGAAGCTCCTGAGTTACAATAAATAACTAGAAGGTGTTAGCATGTATACAGAGATTCAATTAGGAATAAGGAAAAGATAAAAATGGGATGGGAGTAGGTTAAAGGCTTTGAGTGAGGAAGAGAGAGAACAGGATAAAATTTAGAAATTGAGAGAGTAGGGGGCAAAGAGGTTAATTTGAAGAGAGAAAGAACAAGAAAGAAAAAGAAAAAAATATAAAAGCCATGGGTTGGGGAATTAGCTCAGTGGCAGAGCACTTGCCTAGCACACGCAAGGCCCTGTATTCTGTCCTCAGCCCTGAAATGGAGGAAAAAAAAAAAAAGAAGAAGAAGAAGGAAAAGAGAAAAGAACGAGTGGGCCCTAGTGAAGGGAAGCAGAAATAGAAGTGGTAAAATATAGAAGGGGTAAAAGAGATATTAATAATGAGATTTGGGAGATCAAAAAAGGGTAGAAGCACACATAGGTAAAGTAAGGAGGTCAATCACAGTATACTTCTGACACTAATTGTGCTGACCAGAATCCCTCTGTTCAGGAGGGAGGAGAAGGAGATGAGCAAACGTACAAAGACACAAACTAAAACAAACATGAACATTAAAAAGAGAATAAAAGACCTGGAGTGGTGGCACAGTGGTTATGGTGCTTGCCTGGCATGCACAAATACATGGGTTCAAAACCCCAGCAACCCACATACACAACTAAGTGTCAGAGCAACGAAAGCCGTGTGAAAAACTCAATAAAAAAATTGATTCTCTCTGTCTCCCTCTCTCATTGTCCTTCTCTCTTAAAAAAAAAAAAGAATAAAAATAAAAAATGAAAAAGGAGTGTGGAAAAATAAAAAAAATAGCTAATGTTTCTATATGTCCATGAAATGATAAACTGTTCCAGCTATTGTATCAATACATATTGGGTATAGGAGATAAACAGAAGCTAAGAAAGAAAAGAAAAAAATGTACATATGTATGCAAAATCAGATAAAAAGTAAAAAATTCTTAATGAAAACTTGGAACTATAGACAGTAAGGGAGTCTCTGCGACCTTTGGGAGGAGATGACCAGTGTCCTTCTGGGTTTCGATATGAATGTCTCTCAGTCTGTGGTTATGTGATCTCACAAAAAGGACTGGGGTTTCCTCAGACTCTTGGGATTTCTAGGAGCAGCTTCCACTGGAGAGGACTGGTTCTGGTAAGCCCTGATGTTTGCCAGCCTCCCAGGGGAGCTGAAGCCAGAAGAGTTAATGAGCAGGGAGTCTGGATAATTTCCATTCTCCCTTTGCTGGGAGATGCATGCACTGTCTCTTCTGGCAGAAGACTCAGAGCCTTTAACTTGTCACGTGATCCTTCTGGCTGAGGGGAGTGGACAGGACAGAGAGTTGCTCCCCTTTATTCTACAAATTGAAGACCACCTAAGAAGGGTGGAATCTGGGCCTGGCCAAGGCCTTCTCTTCCTGGAGCAAACTGAAGCCAGTGGCCTTTTCCTGATGCAGTTTTCATAGGCTGCTCTAAAAAGCCAGGGGGAGCTGTGTCCTGGGGCTCGGAATGGCAGCCCAGCTATCCTGCTGAGTAGTCTGTTTCACTGGGCGCCTCAGCAGGCTGCTTCCCAGCACAGCTCTCACCCCCCACAGTGTGTGAGCTTGGTGGATGTCTGCAAATGCACTCGCTGATGCTCTGTTTTAATTAGGCACGGGATCGCACGGGATCGCAGCAGCGATGGGGTCGGTGACTCTGTTCAGAGCCACAGTCACTGCAGCCGCTTGCAGTCCCGCCCCTGCAGCTGGTCCGAACACATACGGAATGTAACCGAGCCAACCTCTGTTCCTGGCGGGATGGATAAAATCCCTTTATCTCCCCTCACTCTAAGGGCTGCTCACTGATGGTGGCTCTGCCAGCATAAAGTAAACAGTCGAACTCCGGTGTTCCTGGCGTGGCAGACAGAATCCTTTCTCCCTTTCCACACTTTGTCAGCCGCTCGCGGATGGGCTACTCTGGCAGGAAGTCAACACAAGCAGCTGGTTGCATCCCTGGTAGGACGGAAAAAATCATCCCCCCCCCTTTTTTTTCCTCCATGGGAAACTCCCAGGACTCGGCTCCTTAGAAAAGCTTCACAAACTAGCACTAGAAGTTCATAATATAAATTCCCCTGAACGCACCTTGGAAAATTGAAGGTAAACTGGGATTTTCCCAAACAGACTCGGAGCCACAGGGAATGCTGCCTCCCTTCAGCTCGCTATCTTCCTTCTCTATAATTTAGTATTTTAAAAAGGTGAGATAGTCGGGCCTATTGACACACATCTGTAGATCCAGATGAGGCCAAGGGTCCTAAGTTTGAGGCCAAGCCTTAGCAATGCAGAGAAACCCTGTTTCAAAATAAAATAAAAATGGCTGGGGATGTGGTTTAGTAGGAGACCATTTTCCTCACATGTTCAAAGTCTAGAATTTGATCCCCACTACTGGAAAAGAAAAAAGAAAGAAATTGAGGGGTCATAAGAAGAGGAGGAAAGTGGAATAAATGTTTTATAACATACTGAAATAAAAATCTCAAAACCTATTTCCTATACTTGTCTTCAATAAAGTTCTCATCTCAGATTCCCTAATGCTGAAGGTCAACCACATTCTAACCTTTCTAAAAGAATTTAGATTTTGAGAGTTAATGTCCTACTATTTTCCTTCCATGCCCAAGAACCATTTGAATGTCAGTATCTATTATGGATAAAGTCAAAGTCAGAAGATTCACACATGGGCAGGAGTAGCAGATATGTCTTGTTTGTAGTCAAGACAGATTTCCTGAGTAGGAATTAAAGATATCTTACCAGACACCTGCTCAGTTACTACATAAATTTTTGAGGAGCAAAGAGAAGTCACTGAAGTTGATTTCTGAGAAAATACTACTGCTTTGGTTCTTGTATATGAAGGTATGGTGCTAATTAATCAACCTAATATAAGCTTGCAGATGATATTTATGGTAGCCTTATCCTCAAAGATTTGTCATTCCATAATAATTCAACAGCGATGGTTGTGGGACCTGGGAGAATAAATTGGTAGGTAGGTGTGGTAAATCAGGAATTACACAGTTGAAGTTCAGAGGATTAGTTATGGAAACCATGGACCAGGAGGTACTTTAGTTTAGAGAAGCAAAGTATTGAAAAAAGAATATTAGCTAAGGCAAAGATTAAATTTAAGAGTCTAAAGAGCAAAACCTCAAGAAATAAGACAAACCCAGTAGCCATAAAAACCTCAAATTTCAGCTGCCCTTTGGGACTCACTGAACCTGAGACTCCCAGCTTGATGATAAATGACATCACCTGGAGACTGATGATCCCCTTTATTCCCCAAGAGTTCCCTTGCCCTATTCTCTTGCTGGATGGTGGTCATGAGTCCATGTTTCAGGAAGGTATTCTGCTCTGAGAGACTTCCTCTTGTGTTGTCCTGTTCAAATGCCAGTGAGAATGAGAAAGGAAGTAAGACTTTTATTAGTTAATTACACATATGTCTATTCATATTTTTACATGTTCTATGTAAAAAGAAAATATTTCAGGAATTTTCTTATTCTATTTTAGCCTCCTTTGTGTGCATTTGTGTGTGTGGAACACTGAAAAAAAAGTTCCTTAGTAAAATGTCACTTATGTATCACCCTAGGGAGAATGAATCACTTTTCTTGCTTCCAGCTGTACCTGGAATTTCCTACCTCTACTTTGCTTCCCACTGTGCTGTGCATCCTTTTGCTGATTTGCATTTATTAGCGATTAAGGTGGTGTTTAACACATGATGAAACAACAGTAACATGGTGTTGAACTAAATTCAGCTGAGAATCAGATATTTCAAATTTATTTTCTTTAATTAGTTGGATATCTGATATAAATATTAGGATAAAGAATAATAATTCTCCTGGAAATAATAGGGAAAATGAAATTAGAGTAACATGTTATTTTGTCAAGTTTTATTCATTTCACTGTTTGAATAATTATTATAAGAGAAGTCACTGGGCTAAATAAATGCCTTGAGAGTAGGCAGGCAAAGTACAGCATAACCTTTGCTTGCAAGGATCTTGAAATCCTTTAGGGAGCATAAATAAGATAGGAAAACTAATATGTAGATGAGACATTTTTTGATATCCCACAATTGAGTCCTGGGACCCAAACTTGTAGATAGTGTAGCTGCAAGTCCCCTACACTAAAGAAAGTAAGAAAACCAACACTAGTTCAATCATGACATTGAGTCTTGTGTTTACTAAAAGGTAGAGGAGCTAAGCAGCTTGATAAAGTGACATTCTAAACATAAGAAATATTTTAGCGTTTTAGAGGATGGAACCATTGGTTCTGACTGGGGAGCTCATTCACTCATTCGTTAATCTATGCATTCATTCATTCCAGAAGTGTTTATTGATCATTCCCAAGGTCCCTGGAATTGAGCAAGATGAAAAGGATAAAATGGTGAATCATAGTGATTCATGCATGGTCTCTGCACACAGAAATATTATGTTGTCTTTGACCTTGAAGAACTCTTAATATTTAAAATGCATGAGTGTAGGTAGTAGATTCCAGGTGAAGGACAGGAATAGTATCAAAGAGACCATTGTACAACAAACTGTAGAAGGTAGAGAACAAAGAATAATGAAGGTGAGTTTTATTGCAATTAAGTTGGTTTTGCAGAGCAAAAATATATGAAAATCATGTTTTAACAATAAAATTTATTTGTTTCAAATATTAAGTTAAGTTTACTGCTACACATGCATGTTCTGAATATGTAGCACTGACCTCTTTCATTATCATTTTTCTTGTGTGAAGAGATTTTTCTCACTGGGCAGCAGAGAATTCACAGACTTGCTTATCTAAGGGATGTGATTAGCTTTCAAATGATACAAACTGATAATAGTTAGAATATGAGAGTTTATATACAAATATGGGAGCATATAACAACAGTGAGTCCAGTTTTTCACATAGAAACAGTTATGTGGAGCTGAATAATCTTTGCCTTTTAAGAAGGGTTATGCTTTTTCTTATCTTTCATCTGCTTGATCTTCTGAATTACTCAATTGTATAAGCTACAGGAAAACTGTTGATATCTGAATTGGGAACCTGATCTTATATTTTTGATTTACCTTTTGTCATTAAGAATCTGTGGTTCTGTGATTTAATTTAATGTGTTCTCTTCTGAAAATAGCTATATTCTAGTTGGTATTGTTCTAAGATTCTTGAGGAGGAAAAATCTTCATGAAGGGATTTCATGAATGCCTGTTTTTACACATGACAACTTATTCTATACCAAGACTTTTGTTTCCAGCATACATTAATTAATAACTGTATTGCTAATTATATTGGCAGAATAAAAGAAAATGCAGATCCAGTTACTAATTAAGTAAACACAAGGGGAAACAAATTTGACTCCTGAAGAGGGATGAAGGAGGAAATAATTCTCTTCAAGTTTATCACAGTATCTATTTTTACACTATTATTAAAGGCTATATTTAAATTAACAGTAATGAATGACCAATATTTACTGAAGAGTATACTACTGCCAAAAACTTTACATAAATCATCTCACTATTAATTTCTATCATTTTAGATTGGTATGTTGTTATTTCTACGTTAGAGGTAGGAAAATGAAAAAGTGATAAATAACTTGTATAAGACCACACTGCTGAATGTAGTTAAATTCCCTGGTGCATTGATATACCTGTTCAGTTTTTAAATTCATTCATAGACTTTTAAACCCAATTGTTGTCATTCATAGAATTTTATATTTACTATATCACTATAAATTTTTCTCCCTCAGGCTGTCATTATTTACATGAAATAAGTTCATATCTTTATCAATTCCTAACTGCACAATTTCAGATAAACTTATAAAGTATAAATACAAAAGAATAAACATTACTCTGTAGAATCATAGGCTCCTGTGAGATTAATCTACTAGAGTTGTCTTCACTCATATTAATCAGCAACTTTGAAATCCTTATTACAAAGTGGGTAGAAGAGGCTGAACACTAAATCCATTACTTCAGCAGCAAATATTGCACAGAAATACGATACATTAAAGAGCACAAATCTTTTAGAAGGTCACATATCCCTAAGCAATCAATCTGTTATAATAGGGTGGCAATCTGGTATCCCACTCAGGTCAAACTGGAGGTTATCAGGACCCAGTTGTGCTTAATCTCTTATCTGGATGTGAACTCACCATGGATTACCTTTTGAGTGGTTTGCTTATATCAGCAGCACATACATATCAACATTAAATTGTGAGATATGTCTGTACTCTTAAATTTATTTTTATAAATATGTTGTTTTTTAAAAAAATTAAAATATTTATTAAAAATTAAGAATGAATACACCATATGATCCAGCTATTCCTCTACTGGGTATTTTTCCAGGGGACTTAGAATCAGCACATTACAGTGACACAGCAAAATCTATGTTCATAACAGCTCAATTTACAATAGCTAAATTATGGAACCAACCCAGATGCCCCTCACTGGATGAATGGATCTAAGAACTGTGATACATATATACCATGAAGTTCTACTCAGCAATTAGAATCAATGATATTGGAGCCTTTGAAAGTAAACGGATGGCTATGGAAGAAATCATGCTGAGTGAAGTCAGCATAACCCAGAAAACCAAGGATCAAATATCTTCACTTATCTATGGAGGCTGGAGCTAAACCCTGACCATTGCGAAAGGACATCAACTCTCATGTATTAAACCCTGACAGGAATCAACTCTCATGTATTAAACCCTGAAAAGGTGTAGTGACATACAACCTAAGACATTTGTAGAGATGTGTTGGGAAGGAGGGTGGGGACAAGGGTGAGTAATCAGGGAGGGCTTTAGGGAATAAATCTAATTTTCAGAATATAAAGTATTATATTGCTTTATTGGAAAAATAAAAAAAATAAAAAATTAAAATCTACTCAGACAAAACTTTAGTTGTTTATTAGATAATTTCTTATTAAAATACCTTTACAATAAGATTCCTGTGTGCTTGAAAAATCTGAATATTCACTTTTTAAAATTATCATGTCTCTAGCTATTTTTGCAAACAACACCATAATTAAAAGTGCATGCTGTGTGGAACAAGGTATTCCTAAGGGCCTCTTTTAATCGGAATGCTTGGTTAATTAGCATATTTTGTTTCCACCAGTGTATGCCAATTAGGATTCTACCATATTATCATCTTGTTGATATTCTATATCATATCTCTATCATCAACTCATCAGCATTCTTGATTCCCTAACTTTCAAAGGAATCTTGTTTGGAAAAGGATAAGCACTCACTAAAATGAGGTTTCTGATGGTAGAATTTTCCTATCCAGTTTAGTTTTTTAATGGAGTTCATTTCTTTGTTAAATAATTTGAGGTGGTAGAGTGTAGATTCCAGTATACTTTTGGGACCTATTATCTTCTTAAGTTATTTTTAAGTTCTTAACTGTCCATATAAATCAAAATGTAAATGTTGAAAAAATCCCCTACAGTAATCAAGAGAAAATATTTGGTTAGTGGATAAATGTTTCTTACTGCTGCCTCTGGTGTGTAAATGACTCACTTATGGTTTATCTTCTCTTTACTTGTCCTACTGGGCAGTTACTGGCCCAAACATCCATTATTTCCTTGGAAAAGACTTTTATTTTGTCTTACTATATGTATGACAGTCTTGGAACTCTTACAGAAAAATATTTCTGTCATTAATAAAGTACTGATTTTATAATATTAATATCACCAACTTAAATGGGGCTTTCTCTATGAAGAAAACAATGAACATTTAAAGAATATCTACTGTAGCCATATCTATTATTCTTTCCAGTTGGGTGGTGATGGTACATTAGTCTAAGTTGGGTGAGAGTGTACAAGTCACACAGAAGAGAAGAAGACAGATATGACACACATCAGGGAGAGAGCCTTTGGGGCAAGTGAAACATTTTAGGACTTCAAAATATCCTGTCTCCCAGGCTTATTGTCTGGTTTTGTGGTGCCAGGTTTGGAGAAGATATTTCTTTACTTGTAGCTAGATGATGACAACCATAAAAACAATTAGGAAGGATTCTAAACAAGTATTCAACAAAGGAGAGAGTAAACAGTGTATAAACTTGGGCTCCAATTAAGCAGTGAAAATTTGGGAGGCTTACATCAAGAAAGCTAATTAATGTCATCTGACATGCTTCTCTCCAATAATAAAGGCCCAAAACAGTGAGTAAGCAACTACTATTCAAATCGAGTATAGAAGGAGAACATTATAGTGAAGTGGGAATGTGGCAGAGATGTTGAGGAGCTCAAAGATGCAAGATGACCACAGAGAGAGGTAAACACGATGCTGCATCCACTGAACCATATCCCTCTTTGGGATCATTCTAGAACCTAAATGTACCTTCTGCCAGAAGGGAAAACATTAGTGGGATGCCTCCAACAGCTCTCATTAATAGCATGAGCACTTGAATTTTTCTGCTAGAGAATGCTGAAGCCCTCAGAAGCTCTGAACTCAGTCTGGGGAGATGCCAAGGAGTTCACACTGCTGCATTATTTCATTGAAGGAGAACTTTGCATGTTGTTCCTTCTTCTAGCTTGTCTGCTGATACATATTGCCATCTTGATACCACATCTCCTTGCTGCCCACAAAAATAGATCAGTGACCCTACTCACAGTCATGAGTGTCCCACAGTACCCAGAGGCACTGTGGCAATGTTTCCATGTGTACTAGAGCTACGTTCCAGATGACATCCCAGACACACAAACCTCTGAATTCTCTGAGATGCTCATGGGTATCACTGGTAATGATTATAGCTGAACAGGATGCATGATGAGCACTGCACACACCTGAATTCAAAGCCAACTTACCTACCTGGCTTCCATACTAGGACATATCTAAAGGATTTATGAAAGCCACCTATGGAATTAATGGAAGAAACTGTTCTGTCAGTTGCACAAAGATCTATGTAGGACACAAAGCTTGAAAAAATAAGGTAGCATAACCCCTCCAAAAGATCACAATAATTCTCTAATAACAGACTCCAAATAAAAAAAATCTGTGAAATATTGGAAGAATAATTCAAAATAATTTTTAGGAAATTCAACAAGACACAAGAGAATACAGCTAGAAGATTCTAAGAAATAATTCTGGTTTGAAAAAAAATTAAATAGAAATATCAGAGCTGAAGAATCCAATGAATAAAAAAGAATGGTTGAGTAATTCAACTGATAAGATCAAGCAGAAGAAATTATTTCTGAAATTGTAGGCAGGTCTTTTGAGAAAAACTCATTAAAATGAAAATAAAATAAAAGAATAGGGAGATGGAGAAGCAGGAATGGGGAAGAAAGGAGAAAGAGAAATATAAATGATAATAAAAGAAAAAATAAAAAGTAATAAAAAGATGGGAAAAGTTATGAGACTTTATGACATAGTTATATGATTTTTTTTTTCATTTGGAAGTTGCAGAGGAGAAGAAATGGGTAAGGAAATAGAAAACCAATTTAATAAAATAATAGCTGAAGATGCCCCAAGTCTTGGGAAAGTGACTTAAATTCAGATCTAGGAAGGTCAACTTACACTGTGAAATTTTAACAATTGAACAACTAACACTCATTCTTCTCAAACTTTTTCAAAAAACCAAGAGTAAGAGATATCTTCCACACTTATTCGACAAAGGTCAGCATGACCTGATATCAAAATCAGGTGATGGTACTTTTAAAAAAATCTGCAGTCTAATGTTACAGTTAAACAGATGGAAAAAAAACACTTAGCAAATTAGTAGAAAATCAAATGAAACATCACATGAAAAAGATTATGCATCACAGTCAGGTTGAATGTATCCCAGGAATGTGAGGAAGATTCTATACATACAAGTCAATAAATACAATTCATGGCATTAACAGAAAGAAGTATTAAGTATCACATGATAATCTCAATAGATGTAGGAAAAGAGTTTCATAAAAGCCAACAGCTGTTCAGGATGAAAAATTTCAACAAGTTTGGTATTGAAGGAATATTTCTCAACACATATACGCATAAAATAACTAACCCACAGTGTTAGTATCATACTGGATGGAGAAAAAAAAAGCTTTACCTCTAAGATATGGAATGTGAGAAGAATCTTCAATTTCACCACTTTTATTTCCCAAAACATGGATGTCCTAGCCAAAGAAATTAAATACAATAAAAAATAAAAGGTACTTGAGTTGGATAACAGGAAGTGAAATTATCCATTTGCAGATGAGATGATTTTATGTATAGCAAAACCTAAAAATTCTACTCCCCAACAGATAGTTATAAATGATAAAAAATTAAGGAATGTTGCAATATGTAAAATCATCCTTTAAAAATTATTAGTATTTTTTATTACTAAATCCCATTCACAGTAGCTACAAAAATCCACGAACAATATTTAATAAGGAAATCAAAGATATCTTTGCACTAGAAAATATAAAATGCTGATGAATAAAATTAAAGAAAATATACATAAAATTAGTAAGATCCCCATATTTGTGCATTGGAAGAATTAATGTTGTTGAAATGTCCATACTACCCATGTATGTATGGATTTAATGCAATCTCTGTTAGAATTACAATGCTTTTCTTCACAGAAATAGAAAAAATTCTTAAATTAATATTGACTCATAAAAGACCTTGCCTGGTCAAAGCAATCTTAAACAAAAAGAAAAAAGCTGGAGGTATTACATTACCTAACATCAAAATATACTATAAAGCTATAGTCACCCAAACAACAAGGTTTACTGCCACACAAACTAATAGAATATAACAAAGAGCCCAAGAATAATATACATAATTAGAACAAACTGACTTCTGACAAAAATATCAAGAACAAATACTGGAGAAAGGACAGTCTTTTCAATCAATAGGGCAAGGAGACTGGGTATTCAGACACAGAATATTTTAACAACACAAAAATCAACTCAAAATAGATTAAAGACCAAAATATAAG
Source organism: Aplodontia rufa (assembly GCA_004027875.1). NCBI lineage: Eukaryota > Metazoa > Chordata > Mammalia > Rodentia > Aplodontiidae > Aplodontia > Aplodontia rufa. The sequence continues at coordinate 3,087 of PVKS010043337.1, read as the reverse complement.
CCCAAACTTATGAAATTACTGGAAGAAAACATGGTGGAAACACTTCAAGACATTGTCATGGGCAAACATTTTTAAGATAAGTTCCCCAAAGTATAAAAAACAGATGCAAAAACAGACAAATGCAATTATATCAAACTAAGAAGCTTCTGCATAGTAATGAATACAGTCAATGGAGTGAAGAGACAATCTACAAATTGGGAGAAAATATTTCCCAACTATTCATCTGACAAGGTATTAATATACAGAATATATAAGAAACTCAAACAACTCAACAACAACAAAAACCCAAAAACATGATCAAAACCCAGGCAAATGGTTTGAATAGACATTTCTCAAAAAACATAAACAGAAACTTCTCAACAGAGGAAGTTCAAAAAGTTAATAAGTATGAGAAAGTGTTCTACATCACTACCAATCATAGAAATGTAAAACTGCACCGAGATTCCACCTCACTCTAGTTAAAATAGCAAAGATGAAGAATACAAACAACAGATGCTGGAGGGATTGTAGGGAGAAAAGAACACGAACACACTTTTGGTGGTACTGCAAACTGGTACAGCCACTCTGCAAAGCAGTGTGTAGACCCCTCAGAAATTTAGGGATGGGAACACCATATGACCCAGCTATTCAACTCCTGAGTATTTTTTCCAGAAGAGCTAGAGTCAGCATATTACAAAGACACAACTACTTCAACGTTTATTGCACCTCAATTTACAATAGCTAAATTATGGAAACAACCAAGATGCCCTTCACTGGATGAATGCATCCCAAAACTGTGACACACACACACACACACACACACATCCCAGGGAGTTCTACTCAGCTCTTAGAACAGTATCATGGTTTTTGCAGGTAAATGAATGGAAATGGAAAAAATCATGCTGAGTGAAACAAGCCATACACGGAGACTTAAGGGCCATGTTTTCTCTCATATGTGGAAGCGGGAGTAAAACCTAAGATAGGATGAAAGTTAGTCACATTTAATTAATAGACTTACCAAATTTGAAGTAACACATATTTGTGAGAACTATAGTTATGAGGTGGGGTGAGGAGGAGAGAGGGAGGGAAGAAAAGGAGGGGAAAGGAGAGTTTTCAGTATTGTAGTGTATACTTGACTTCTATGAGAAGTCAAAACATTTAGGCAGACATATAAATTTTAAATTTCAATAATTAAAATACATGTGTATGTTCATCTATATCTTTAACACAGGGTAATTACAAAAAAGACATAAGATTGGGGAGTGGGTGAAGTTGGGGAGATCCTGGACAAGGATTTGGTTTAAGCTACTTTGCTATTATGTATGCATATGCATGTGAAGCAAGGAAACCCTTCAATATGTAAGACTATGTTGAACCAAAAAACAAACAAAGAGATATACAAATGGCCAACAAGTTTGTGAAGAAATGATCAAGATTACTTGTCACCAGGTAACTGCAAATTGAAATCACTATGGAACATCATCTTAATTTAATTAGAATGGTTATAATAAAAAAGACAAAAATAAATGATGAGGAGGTGGTGAGAAAAGGGAGCTATTATATACTGTTGGTGGAATGTAAATTAATATACCTATTATGGAAGCAATAGGGAGATTCTTCAACAAAAAAATGCATTCCTATTTTCAAATTTCTGTGAAAAGGTAGGAACTTAACTTTGGCTAGTGCCTGATTTCAAGTTTCAAATTTACTTCTTATCATAAAGATATTAGGCATTTGTTATTTTCTCTTTGGATAAAGCTGGTTGGTTAACGTAGAGGTCAAACCAATCACCAGGTAAATTAAGGGAAACTATACATGGAAAATAGTGCTGTCGAATCCTTTCTTGAGGACTAGTTATTGTTTGTTTGTCTTAAGAACATGTATTGAGCAGGCTATATTCTGCTTTGTTGTAAAAAGAGGTGAGAAATCTGACTTTATAACTTTGTAAGTTTGTGATGTGCATGTATCATATTCTGATTTGTAAACAATTTTATTAAGACAACACTGTTCATCTTACAAGGTGTAAAATGATGTTTTGAGCAGTGACCAGCATAAAGTAAATAACTTATCTATCACCTTAAACTTCGTCATTTAGTACTTTAGCCATATACTACTTTGTTGTCATTTATATTCACCCTGCTGTTCATGGATTATCAGAATTTATTTTCTTATCAAACAATAACATCATACTCATTGACTAACCTTCCCCACTTCCGAAGGCTCTCTCCTTTATTATTTCCAGTCTCTGGTAGCTCTCAACATCTATGAGATTAACTTTTAGATTTCATTTATGAGTTGCATAATGCAGTATTTATTTTTCTGTGCTTGAAATTTTTCATTTACCATAATGTCTTCCAGTCCCATCAATGTTGCCCCAAATAATAGGATTTTAATGGTCATATAAATGGATTCTATATTCTAATTATTGTGGACTGCCGATGTCTTTTCAGCAAAATTTCATCATTTGGTTATATACCCAGGAGTGGGATTGCTAGATTGTATGAAACCTCTTTTATTATTTTTTTGAGGAATCTGTGTACTCTTCTCCATCATGGTTATCCTAATTTGCATTACCACAACCTGCATAAGAGCTCTTCTTTTCCCCTATTATATTAAGCATTTGTTGTTTTTTTGTCTTTTTGATAATAGCCATTCTCACTGGGCAAGGAGTATTTAATTGTGATTTTGATTTGCATTCCCCTAACGATTAATGGAATTAAGCACTTTTTCATTTATCTGTTGGTCATTTTATTTGATAAACATTTATTCACATTTTATCCCATTTTAATTGGATTGTTTGATTTTTGCTATTGAGTTGGTGAGATTCCTTATACATTTTACATATTAACCATTTATGAGATGTATGGTTAAGTGTTTTCTCCTATTCTGTCTCTTGCCTCTTCACTGTGTTGGTTGCTGCCTTACTGCACAGAATTTTTTTTAGTTTGATTTATATAATCTCATTTCTCAAGTTTGGTTTTTGTTAACTACACATGTAGGGTCATATAAAAAATCTTTGCAAGCTCAAGAAATGATGGGTATTCCCCAGATATAATTAAATCTAATCAAATAAAAGCATTATTCAAGACAAAATTAAAACTTTTAACT
>PVKS010043336.1:0-14946 GCA_004027875.1 Aplodontia rufa | reverse complement strand
GACCCTGCTATTCCACTCCTGGGTATCTTTCCAGGGGACTTAGAATCAGCACATTACAGTGACACAGCAATATCGATGTTCATGGCAGCACAATTTACCATTGCTAGGCTATGGAAACATCCCCGGTGTCCCTCACAGGAAGAATGGATCCAAAAACTGTGGTACATTTATACCATGGAATATTACACAGCAATTAGAAACAGTGACCTTGCAGCCTTCGAGGGTAAATGGATGGTTATGGAAGAGATCATGATGAGTAAAATCAGCTTAACCCAGAGATCTAAGAGTCGATTGTTTCCACTCATAGGTGGAGGTGGGGACTAGACCCTGGACAATGAGAAAGTTGGTCTAGTAACATGAGTTAAATCCAGATAAGATGTAATGCTTTACAATCTAATACCTTTTTTTAGAGTTATAAAGGGAAAGGGAAGGGAGGGATAAGGGAGGGTAATTGGGGGGGCCACTCCTGGGGATAATTGCAATATCCAGAATATTTACACATTTTATACACATTTTATATTATTTTGTTAAAATCTTGTAAGGTTGTTCAAAAATAAATTAAAAAAAAAAAGGTTGTTACTAGACATAGACATCACCCCCCACTAATTCTCTAATAGGAGGGAATTGTCATTATAATGACTATAGGAAGAGTGAAATAAACTGTTTTATGCTGTTTATTGCATGCCTTGAATGTTCATAATGATTCCATTTCATTATCTACCAAAATATTGGAAATTGTAAAGTCAATAACAGTTCACAGATAAACTTATAAACAAGATCCCACAAGAGACAACCAAAGAGGAGTCTCAGGACCTGCTCCCTGGCATCAACCCATACTACATATTTAGTGAAAAACAGAAGAACAATTCAATCTTACACAAAGGCTCACACACAAAATAAGGAGAAAAATAATTTACTTCACTTCAATGTCTAAGAAGGAATTCTTCAAAAATGAAGAATTAGGCTATAAAAACTAGGCCTCAAACTCACAACTCTCTAACCATAGAACCCATGTTTATGGAACAGGATGAAAATCTAGAAAATATTATCAAAGATCTGGTTACTAAAACAATGAAAGCCCTAAAAGAAGATTTAAGGAATGAAATAGAGAGTAAAACCAGAAGATGTAAAAATTTTTTAACAACAACAACAACAAAAATGGATACACCAAACAGAGAAGCTTTAGACTTGAAATAGTCAACCAAATCAAAGTCTTGATAGAAGAAATTAATCACATATTAATTTAAGTAGAAAATAGAACCTCAGTCCTGGAAGAAAGAACATCTGATAATGAAAAGTGGCTGAGTAAGCTTGAATGAATGATGACATACAAGAAAAAAACTAGAACACGACTAGAACTCTCAAGAAATCTGGGATGAAATCAGAAGAACTAATCTGAGAATAATTGGGATTGAGGAAGGCATCAAAATTCAAACAAATGGGTTAAAGAATATTCTAAACAAAATATCTAAAGAAAATTTCTCCCATAACAGAATTGTGTTGGGGTCTGACCTTCACTCCATTTCATCAGCTGCCCTAGAGTGATCTTATTACTATTTCCATAAGTTTCTTCAGGAAGGGCTGCTAGGTCATGCTTTCTTAAGCTTCCTAATTGTTATGCAAAAAGAAGATTAGGGTGGGTTGGAATGTGCTAATCACAGGCTGTTCCCTAGTTGCTTGTCTGTACTCCAAATCTGCACAACTCCTGGCAACTCCCTTAGAAGGATTATTGATTCCTTGTCTTCTCCCCTCCCTATAAAAACCTGTGTGCCTTAGTAATAAATGGATTCTGAGCTGCCATCAGTTGTGTGTTATTGACTCATTTCCCCGGCTTCGAGGGAAGATGTCCCCGGATGAGAGGGGACCCGGGTTCCAGCCCTCGGCACTCATCTCCTGATTCGGCCCCCGGCAGGACGATCCGGCTGGTTCGGATCGCCTCGACCGCTGCCCAGGGACGCCTGGGTAGCAACAGAATTGAATCAGACATCCTCGTCCACGAATCATATAGGACACCCAAAAGACCTAATCAGATGAGAAGTTCACTAAGACACATCATATTCAAAATGTACAATAGGGAAATGAGAAGCAATTATTAAAACCTGTAAGAGAAAAACACCAAGTTACATTCTGAGGTAAAACAAATCACACCTGATTTCTCAGCTCAGACCCCGAAAGCAACAGCCCAAAACAAGATATTCAAATCCTTGAAAGAACACAATTCTTAGTTGTGACAACTGTACAAGCAAAATTTAGCTTTAAATTAGAAGCAGAAATAAAAATGTTCCACAATAAGAACAAGCTTACAACATCCATGAGCAGAAAATCTGTGCTAAAAAGAATACTCATAAACAAATTCCAAATAGAGGGACAAGAAAATGATTCCCAAAACCCACAAAAAAGAGAAATTCAGTGAAAGTATTCTTTACTAAAAGGTAAGCAAGTCAACACAAAATACACCAAAAAATCGTGATGGCAGTGAATCAAAACCATACATCTTTTTTTAACACTGAATGTGAATGGCTCCAATGCCCCAATCAGAAGACACAGATTAACAGAATAGATCTAAAAACAAAATCCAACAATATGCTGTTTACAAGAGATGAATCTTACAGTCAAAGACAGCCACAGATAGAATGTGAAAGGTCAGAAAAAAATCTAGGTGGCTTATGGCCCAAGAAAACAACATGATGTTGCAATACTTACATCTGACAAAGTGGATTCAACCAAAAATTAGAAGAGACACAAAATGCCACTATGTCTTAATAAATGGAACTTTACATCAAGAACACTTAACCATAGTAAATAACTATGCCTCATAGACCAACACTCCCAAATACGTGGAAAAAAATAATTTATGACATAAGACTATTTACAGATTTCAACACAATAATACTGGTGTACATTAATATACCACTATCTCCAATAGACAGATCATCAAAGCAAAAAATCAATAAATAATTCTCCAGAAAAAAAAACAATTCCATGAATCCAATGGACTTAACAGACATGTATAGAATACGCCTCCTGAAATTAGCTGAGTTTACCTTCTCAGCAGTGAATGAATCCTTCACCACAATAGATCATATTCTATTGTTTACAGGAAATCTTAGCAAATACAAAAAAGTTGATCTAATCCCTTATATCCTATCAGATCCTAATGGCATGAGCCTAGCAATTAACATTGAGAAAAATAACAGAAAGCATATAAATACATGGAAATTGAATAATATCCCCTTAAGTAAATAATGGATTGAGGAAGATATGAAAGAAGAAATCAAGAAATTCTTGTAAGTGAATAATAATGAAAACATAACATATTATAATTTCTGGGGCAGTAAGAAAACATTCTTCAGAGAAAAAAATATAGCACTGAATGCCTTCATCAAATATCTTGAGGAAAAAATAAATAAAGAAGCTTTTGTTCCACTTCAAATCCCTAAAAAAAGAACAATTCAATGCCAAAGTCAGTACAAAATAGGAAGCAATCAAAATCAGAGCTGAAATCAAGGAAAATGAGAATAAAGAAAAAATAATAAAAAGAATCAACAAAGAATTGATGCATTGAAAAAATAAATAAAATTGACAAACCCCTAGCCAATCTCATCAAAAGACAGAATGAAATAAACCAAATTAACAAAATCAGAAAGGAAAAACAGAGAGATCTCCACTGATCCATTTGAAATTTGAAGATTATTATGACCTATTTTGAAAAACTATATCCTGCCAAGTTGGATAACCTGAAAGGTATAGACAGATTGCTAGACACATATGTCATTGCCAAATTGACACAGGAGAATACTAAAAAGCTAAACACACAAAATCAGGTAGTGAAATTAAAGCAGCACTTGAAAGTCTTCCAAAGAAGCAAAGCCCAGGATATGATGGATTTTCAGCAGAATTCCACCACATCTTTACAGAACAACTAATACCTCTCCATATTAAGCTATTTCATGAAATTGTAAGGAATGGAACACTCTCAATTTTTATGAGGAAATCATAACCCTGATATCAAAACCCAACAAAGACACTCAGGAAAAGAAAGCTACAGATCATATCCCTGATTAACATACATGCAAAAATCCTAAATATAATTCTATCAAATCATATTACAAATCACATCAAAAAGAGAATATAGCATGATCAGATGGGCTTCATTCCAGGGGGATGAAAGGCTTATTCAACATACACAAATCAATAAATGTGATTTTTCACTTAAATGGAGTTAAGGACAAAGACTTCGTGATCGCATAAATTGATGCAAAAAATGCCTTTGATAAAATCCAGCATCCATTTATGCTTAAAATTCTGGAGAAGATAGGATTAAAGAAACCTACCTCAACATTGTAAGAGTCATTTATGATAAGTCCAAAACCAACATTATACTAAATGGAGAAAAACTTAAAACATTCCCACCTAACTCTGGAACAAGATAAGGTTGTCTCCTCTCACCACCTCTATTCAGTATACTCCTTAAAACCATAGCCAGCACAATCTAACAAATGAAGGAAATTAAAGGGATTCTTATAGGGAGAGTAGATTAAAATACCTTTATTTGCTGATAATATGACACCATATCTAGAAGACTCAAAAATGCTCCATCAGAACATTTTTAGAGCTTATAAATGAATTTAGCTAAGTGGCAGGATATAAGGTCAACAACCAGATATCAATAGCTCTTCTATACTCAAAGAGTTTTTCAGCTGAAGAAGAAATCAGAGAAATCATCTCATTCAGCATGATCTCAAAAAATACTGCATAAAACACTTGGGAATTAATCTAACAAAGGTAATAAAAAGCCTCTACAATGAAAACCATACAATACTGAAGAAGGAAATTGAGGAAGATGGAAAGACATTTCACATTCTTGGTTAGGCAGAATCAGTATAATTGAAATGGCCTTTCTAGGGCTGGAGCAGCTGTGGTTACAGTGCTTGCCTGGCATATGTGAGTATGGGAGTTCAAACCCTAGCACCATTTATACAACAAAGAGTCAGAGTAATGAAAACCACATGAAAAACTAAAAAAAAAAAAATGTTCCTTTCTTTCTCTTTCTCTCTCTCTCTCACTATCCTTCTCTCTTTAAAAAAATGGCCTTTGTACCAAAAGTGCTATATAGTTTCAACACAATCCCCATCAAGGTACTAATACCATTCTTCACAAATATAGAAAAATCAATTCTCATAATTTGGAACAATAAAAAACACAGAATAGCCAAAGCATTACTACACAATAAAAAATGCAGGAAGTATCATAATACCTGGTCTGATATTATCTTATAGAGCCACAAAAATAATATGGTACTGGTATCAAAATATGTATGAAGTCTAAAGGAACTGAATATAAGATAATGAGACAAATGCACACATCTTTAACTATCTGATATTTTGACAAAGGGGGGCAAAAATATATCTTGGAGGAAACAAATCCTGTTCAATAAACAGTGTTGGACAAATTGAGCAGCCATATGCAGAAAACTGAAATTAGATCCTTATATCTCACCCTAAACAAAAATCAAATCAAAATGGATCAAAAAGTTAGGATTTAAATCAGCAATATTATAACTGCAGGAAGAAAAAATAGATCAACACTCTACCATATTGGTATAGCCACTGACATCCTTAACAACACTCCCATAGTAAAGTAATGAAAACCAAGAATCAATGAGTAGGGGGAGTCATTCAACTGAGAAGCTTCTGCAAAACTATGGAATTAGTCAAAAGCATCAGGAAAGAACATACAGATTGAGAGAAAATCACAGCCTTCTATACCTCCAATGGAGGTAATATCCAGAATATACAAATAATTAAAAACTTAATACCAAAACCACAAGCAATACAATCCATAAATGGGCTTTGGAAGTGAAAACAAACTACTCAACAGAGGAAGGTCAAAAACCCAATAAACATATGAGAAAGTACTCTAAACTAGTAATCAGAGAAATACAAATCAAAACTACATTACAGTTTCACCTCACTCCAGTCAGAATAGCAAAGATGAAGAAAATGGAAAATAACAGATGCTGGAGGTGATGTAGGGAGAAAGGAAAACTATCACACTGTTGACAGGACTTCAGACTGGTACAGCCATTCTGGAAACTAGTGTGGATAAGTACTCAAAAAATTAGGGATGGAACCACCATAAGACCCAGCTCTCTCACATCTGGGTATTTTCCCAAAGGAGCTAGAATCAGCATATTACAGTGATACAGTTACATTAATGTTTATAGCAACTCAATTTACAATAATTAAGTCATGTAGTCAATCCAAATACCCCTCAATGGATTAATGCATCCAAAGATTTGTGTGTGTGTGTGTGTGTGTGTATGTGTGTGTGTGTATATATATATATATATATATACACACACATACAATGAAATTCTATTCAGCTATTAGAATAATATCATGGTTTTTGCAGGTAAATGGTTGGAAATAGAAAAAATAATGCTGAGCAAAAAACCAAACCCAGAGTCTTAAGGGTCAAATGCTTTTTCTCATATGTGGAAGCTAGAGTAAATGCAGTGATAGGGTGAAAGTTAACCAAATTTGAATTAACACATAATGTGGGGAATTATAACCCTCCATGGCATGTTGAGCTAGAGGGTGGTGAGAGGGGAGAAGTAGGCTGGAGTGGTAGAGAAGAAGTGGGGTTATTCATTCAGCAAGATACATTTGACTTCCCTGAGAAGCAAAATAATAATACTCACACAGGCATTTAAAACTTGAAAATTCAGGGGCTGAAGCAGTGTCTCAGTGGTTGTGGTGCTTGCCTGGCAAGCACGAGGACCCAGGTTCAAACCCCAGAACCACATACACAACTAAATGTTAGAGCGACTAAGGCCATGTTAAAAACTAAATAAAATGTTTCTCTCTTTCTCTGTCTCTCTCATTGTCCCTCTCTTTAAAAAAAAAATTAAAAACTTGAAAATTCAAATATATGTACATATATATATATATACACACACATATATATATAGTCACTTATATATGCAATTGGGGGAAATTACAGTGTAGGCAAGAGATCAGGGAGCAGCCAAAGGCAGGGGAAATCCTTGATAAGGATCAGGTTGAAGTTAATTTGTCATTTCCTATGCTCATGTGAATGTGTAGCAACCAATCACTTCAGTATGTAAGAACATGTTGGTCTAATAAAAAAAGAACAAAATATTCTGATACTATGATTTAGTTTAAAAACAAGTTCAAGAGTTTATATAGGACTCTCACTTTTTTTTTATCAAAGTAAAGCTTTTTTATTGAGAAATTTATTTTTTGAACAACCATACAAGTTTTTAACAAAATAATACAAAATGTATATAGATTCTAGAGATTAGATTTACCCCCAAAAGTGCCCCCCCAATTACCCACCTTTATCCCTCCCTTCCCCTTCCCACTATATCTCTAAAAAAGTATTAGGTTGTATAACAATATACCTTATCTGGATTTAACAAATGATAATAGACCATCTTTCTCAATGGCCAGGGTCTAGTTCCAGCCTCCACAGATGAGTGGAGATATTTGACCCTTAGATCTCTGGGTTAAGCTGATATTACTAAGCATAATTTCTTCCATAGCCATCCATTTACCGTCAAAGGATGCAATATCATTGTTTCTGATTGCTGTGTAAAATTCCATGGTGTATATGAACCACAGTTTTTGGATCCATTCATTCAATGAGGGACATCTGGGTTGTTTCCATAGTCTAGCAATAGTAAATTGAGCTGCTATGAACATAGATATTGCTGTGTCACTATAATGTGCTGATTCTAAATCCCCTGGAAAGATACCCAGGAGTGGAATAGCAGGGTCGTATGGTGGGCTCACCCCTAGTTTTTTGAGGCTTTTCCACACTGCTTTCCAGAGGGGCTGTACCAGTCTGCAGCTCCACCAACAGAGTGCTAGTGTGCCTATCTCTCCAAAGCCCCTCCAGCATCTATTATTGTTTATTTTCTTCATTTTTGCCTTTCTGACTGGCGTTAGATGATATCTTAATGTGGTTTTCATTTGCATTTCTCTGATTACTAGAGATTTAGAGCACTTTCTCATGTATTCATTGGCTTGATCAATGTCCTCTGTTGAGAAGTTTCTCTTTAGCTCTTTGTCCCATTTATTAATTGGGTTGTTTGTGTTTTCGTAGTTGAGGTTTTTGAGGATTTTGTAGATTCTGGATGTGAGGCCCCTGTCAGAGGAATCATACCCCATGATTCTCTCCATTTCTGTAGGAAACTTCTTGACTCTTTTGATTGTTTCCTTGGCAGTACAAAAGCTTTTTAGCTTTATGGCATCCCATTCACTGATTTTTGACATTACTCCCTTCACTTTAGGAGAAATGTTGCGAAAGTCTTTGCCTACTCTCAAATGCTGAAGTGTTGGACCTAATTTGTCTTCAATCAGTTGCAAGGTAGCTGGTTTAATTACTAGGTCCTTGATCCATTTTGATTTGATTCTCATGCAAGGAGAAAGATATGGGTCTAATTTCAACTTTCTGCAAGTGGTTTTCCAGTTTGTCCAGAACCATTTGTTGAAGAGGCTGTCACTTCTCCATGTAATATTTTGTCCCCCTCTGTCAAAAATCAGATGTTTAAAGATTTGGGAGTTTGTTTCAGGGTCTTCTATTCTATTCCATTGGTCTTCTTTCCTATCTTGATACCAGTACTATGCTGTCTTTGTTACTACAGCTCTACAGTATAGTTTTAAATCTGGTATGGCAAAACCACCTGTTTCATCTTTCTTGCTTAGTAGTGTTTTGGAAATTCTAGGTTTCTTATGGTTCCAAATGAATTTGAGAATTGCTTTTTCTAAGTCTGTAAAGAATGACATAGGTATCTTTATAGGGATAGCATTAAATCTATATAAAGCTTTTGGTAGAATGGCCATTTTTATTATGTTAATTCTACCTAACCAAAAGCATGGGACATCTTTCCATCTTCTTAGGTCACCTTGGATTTCATTCTTCAATGACCTATAATTTTCAATGTAGAGTTCTTTGATTTCCCTTGTAAGGTTAATTCCCAAGTATTTTATTTTTTTGTTTTGTTTTGTTTTGTTTTTGAAGCTAGATTGAATGGGACTGATTTCCTTATTTCTTCATCAGTCCTATTATTATTAGTGTATAGGAGAGCTATTAGTTTATTTGTGTTGCATCTTGTATCCTGCCACTTTATAAGTAGTAAAATGCAGTGATAAAGTTGTTTTCTGAATTTGCATATAAAAATAGAAGCACATCTAAGACATGGAATCAGTCAAGTTATTTGGTCTCCACACATTCATCTTCTCTACTATCAAAAAGTAAAACAAACCAATTTTATCATCATGGTGAAAAGATTTGCTTTCCCAAGAGTTTGTCTAAATTCAGTGATAATATTTTTATTTATACAGAAAAAAATGGGCATTGTAGAAGTCATAAACCACAAGGAACTTCCACAGTAGAAAGCAACAATTAGTTTTCACTCTGTGACATTAAGATCACACTGTAAAAATAGAAATTCCCTTGTGATAATTAATGTTATTTAATCCAGCAGCATATGGCTTCTAGTGTTTGTAATAATGTTGGATATGTCTGCTTTTATTTGGTTTCTTTTTATTATTACCTCACACAATACATTTTTAGCAATTGTCAGATGGGATTGTGTTGAAATTCTGGATCCCTGTCACAAACTCAAATACCAGCCTATCAAAAACTGATAGGGATTTCAGAGCTAACATTCTGCCATCTAATAATGTTTGTTCAACGTCTTTTCATTGAAATATCCTTGAAAATTTGCCAAAACAAAGACAGAATCTTTTCACAAGAAGAACAACAACAAAGCCTCATTTATGGGAATGATTGCCACATTATATAATGTTAGTAGAACAGGCAAAACAATACAGAGGATGGTCCTGTTTTCTGCATCCAGTAGCAGTAAGGAGGAAAAATACAGCGAGAAGTTTGAGAAGAAGACATTCTGCATCCTATTTCTCTCATGCTGGGTTTGGAAATGAAAAGTCTATGTTTGCTTGAAGCCAGTGCAATCACTTTGTGAAAACAAATCTTGACTCATCAGAAAAACTTCTTGTCAAATAGGGATATATATAAATTTTCTAAACAATACAAATTGTAATCTGTACCATGTCAATGACTCAAAAAGTATATGGGTGTACATTTATAACAAGAAATAGAGGCTTAAATTTCCTTGGCTGTACATAATGGGTCATAGTTGTGTTGTAACTTGTTCAACAAAAGATGTTACAAGTGCCCTTGGATACTTTAGGGTATGCATATGCTTGGGAAATTCTGATACACAAGTAATAGGACAAGAGCTACTCTCACACTACCCAGATTTAAAACTAAAATAGATTCATCATTGCTCGATTACAGTTATGAGCTCTATCTACAAATATGACACGTGTTATTAGGCAAAATTCTCTTGAAGAAGGCATGATCCAGAGAGGGCAAAGGGCAATCAGTCCTTCAATAAATTCATATTTTTTCATAGTTAATAATCAGGAGGAGAAAAAATGTGTGCCAAACCATTTTTGTGTGAATAAAATATTTTAAAAATAGAAAGGGAACACTAATTTAAAAACTTATATAAAAAGGCTTTATCTTTCTTCTATTGGAGGTCAAACAAAGCTATAAAAAATTCTCATTCATATTTTAATCTTTTAAAAATAATATCCCCTGTGTTCCTAAAAATAAGAATTCATTATAATGTATGACATGTTGAAGAGGCAAAAAGGCAAAAGAAAAGCCCAAGTAAAAAATGAGAACAATTAAAAAAACCCAGCAGATTATCAAGAACTTCAGCAGAAGAATTGAATACTACATTAAAAGTCAACAGAAATCAAATGTGGGTACAGAGAAAACAAAATATGTATTTCATAGTTTGAGCAGAAGCTCTTTCTTGACATTAGAAAATGGCAAAATAATCTGTCGTATGAGTGATGATGATTGATTGGATATATAAAGTAAAAAAGTAATTCTCAATTAAGAGGTATTAATGAATAATCATTTTGAAAAATAGTGGAAAAATAATAAAACTAATTAGAGAAAAAATCAAGTACCTGAGCTGAAAAGTCAAAAATGATGCAAGGAAAAATAAGCAGAATCAGAAATCTCAAATAAAAATGAAAAATATTATTCTGAATCATTCTTAACCTTATCTTAAAGCAAATTAGTTAAATTACTCCTAAAAAACATCAAATCAAAGGAAATATTTTCAAAATACGATTTATCTTTTATTAGTAACATTGGGGACTTACTAAAACTCAGTAATAAAATCCATTTTTCTAGGATCCCAGGAAAAAAGAATACACTGAAATTGGTTGCATTTAATGATATCTTACAAAGTGGAAAAAGGGTTTAGGAAAAGCACAAGAGAAATTAAACAATCCTGGAGTGAATAAGTAGGAATCTGTTACCAGTTATGAAGGGTATTTATGAAGGGTAATATGAAGTATAAGAGAGTGATTGCATAATTGGATTTAAAGTCATACCTTGAAGATATTGTGGGTTGATTCTAGACAATGGGAATAAAGTAAGTTGCCCAATATTTTTAGTGTCTTATTGCAAACAAAATTTATATAATAGACTACATTACACTTTAGCATCTTGAATGTGTAATAGCATTTGCTTCATGTTGCTTCCATCTCAGTATTGATAGGAACTGATTGATCAGGGTGATGGTTATTGAAGACTGATGTTGTGACAAATTCTTAAAATAACAGAGAAGTCTGCCATATTAATTAATTCTTTGTTTCATCGAAGATTTATCTACAGCTTGTTATTCTGTTCAATAACATTGGGCCCACAACAAAATGTCTTTGAAAATTGGAGTTAATATTTTAAAGTTTTGCTACTACTTTTTTTGATCAAGTTCATTTTATATATATTTTTCCACTATGTAAGTACATAAACCACATTTTGGAAAAAATGGTGTAAGGTGCTCTGACACTTGGGGCATATGATCCTGCAGATTTGATGGTAGGAGAGGTACGTGGGGCAAAGAGGTGAATTGTACTATGGATTATAAGGAATTTAGAGAAAATATAAGACTTTTGATATACAAATTTATTTTGGAAAAATAGTTCTGGAGTAATATGGGAGTTACTAGAGACTGAGGCCTTTAACATGAACTTCCAAATTATTATGTAACCTAACAATTTATCTTGATATTGAATATCTGAATCATAAAGTCAAACATTTGAATACTTTAGCAACACTCCGTTGTCAAATAAGAATAGCACATAACAGAATATAAGATAACAGATTTTAAAGTACCAAGTAAGTTGCTTAAAGAAGTAGCTCAGTTACTAAAATAACATATTTCTACTTTGCCTTCTCACCTTCACCCCATCACGTTTCAAGGAGTATTTCCCATAGCTGTATAAATGAGCATGTAAAATAAATCATATCTAATTACAAACAGTGCCAATAAATATACAGCTACCACTGGAAAGTGGATACAGTAAAAAAAAAAAAAAATCCAGAACTTCGTGTAGAAAAATTTAAAGATCCATGACTGGATTCTGATATATTCATGTGTTCTTAGACTAGTTTCACAATGCCTTGAATATTGTAGCTTACTAGATAATTAGTTTTGCAATAAAGAAATGTGAGCTCTACTACTTAGTTCTTCATTGCAAGATTAATTTGGCTATTTTGGATTCCTCTAATTTTTATGCAAATGTTGAGACCAAGTTGTCAATTTTTTTTAAAAAGCCAAAGGAAAAAAATACAAAATAGGAAAATGTCAGTTCAGTTTTTTGGTAGGAATTGCATTAAATCTGTAGTTCAATTTGTGAAATGTAGTATTTTTATATTTGTAATATTAAAATATTGTTTTCTGATCAATGGATGTGGATATTTCAAATTTTAAATATCTAAATATTTTAGGCTATTCATTCATAAGGCATTTTGCCACTAGTAAATTCCATGAAGGCTATTTTTGGCCTGACATTATAAAATTTGTCCTGAATTGTCATAAGCCAATAATTTCTCAGATTTTGGGGTTAATCTTCCTAAACAATAAGATTTTACTCTTAGCCATTGAATATGTATGTCACTTGGAAGCCCCAATTACAGCACTTATCCAAGTTTAACACACTTCAACCTTGGAATTTCATCTCTGATTCCTTTTTTTAGGAATGTTTGGGTATGTGTATACTTTTTGTATATGTTTGGGTATGTGTATACTTTTCTAGAGAACTAGGGATGACTATGATTTTAGGAAGCCTAACTTCCTAGGAGTTTTCCCTACCATAAAATAGCTTATTTTAGTGTTAGATAAGTTTGTGCTTTAGTCTCTGACTAGTGAGGTTTTAGCACTGTGTTGATGAGTGTGATTGGTTTCAACTTTGTTCCTTGTCCTGAACAGGTAATCACTGCTGAGGGTGTGCAGGAAGAATCTTCATAATCATCTCTTTCCATGGCTCCCTGTATTAAATTTCTGTATTTCTCTGGTGTTTGGCTTGTATTATGGAGCCAGCAGAATACTAGCACTACATAGTTTTTGAAAGCATCCATAAGCATGGCATTCTACATTTTCTGTTCCAAAAGAATTCAATAGTCCCTGACAAACCTCTGGAATTCCTTATTCTTATGTCCTGCATTTCCGTCATACAGAATGATTATATCACTGGACCTGACCTGTGGTTAATTTATAGACCCACATAGGAAACTTCTAGGATAGGAAACCCTGTACTTTTTATGCATATGCCCAGAATAGGGCTCCTCTAATAAAAATGAGGAGAGAGGCTGTTGTGAGGTAGAAGGTTGCACCACTATTGACATAGATGTTACTGTTCTTTCAAATTCAGTAGATTTTTATGAACTAATATTTCTCTATTTACTGTAAGCCCTTGTGCAATATCCATAGAGTTTAAATGATGATGATGTTCTTACAATATTCTGTAGTAAATAATTGCCTAGTTCTAACATGGTTCATATGATTCTCTTCCTCAACCATTATGAAATTCAGTTCTTTCTTTTATGTGAGTGTTTTTTTAAAGAAATTTAGTTGTTGTACAATAAAAAATGCTTCCAACAAAACAATATGATATGTATATATATTCTGAAAATTAGATTTACCCCCTAAAGCTCCCCCTAATTTCCCACCCTTATCCTTTCCCCCCTGCCTCCTCCCTGCTCCTTCCCAACACATCTCTATGAATGTCTTAGGTTATGTGTCACTACACCTTTGCTGGGTTTAATATAAGTCATTTTTTAAAATACTTTGGTATATTTTTTTTTCTTTCTCACTGTCAGTTCTTCAGCCAAAACTGTATCTATATATTTACAAAATGTTATTTGTTATCATGGTTTTCCACAAGGCATTTTGGAATAATGAAGAATGTTTATTCTAACTAAATGCAACACAATATAATTTGAATTAATCGAACAAAAACTACAGAGTTCACTGATCTTAATTTGCTGAACAAAGCAGATGGCCTGAGAAAACAGTAGAATAACATTTTTAACACATATGTGTAGTTACAGGCAACAAATAAATCTACTATTTCTCCCACAGTCAAAAAGTCAAGACATTGACACAGATGTGTCTCCTTTTACCCCTAATTATTCATCAGAATAATCATTGCTTCCTCTTTATATCTATGCGGTCCTATGCTTGAATGTGAAAATGATGAACAAAATGCATGATTGTCTCTTTAATTATTTTTAAAATTTTTTCCCACCTTTATTAGAAGTATATTGCGATACAGGATACAGATGAGGGGGAAACATTGTCAAAACTGTAGCAATCAATGTATATAAAGTTTGATAACCAGGGGTAATGCTAACGCATAGATAAGCTACTGTGGGTTTCATCTATTGCCGTTTCCCCCAGAAGAACTCATGTGTTAAATGGGTATCTAGTGTAGGAATAACATCGGCTTCTGGAATGGTTCCCCCATCTTCCCCATCACCCGACTCCTATGAGTTCTTCATATACCCTCCCCCCTCCCCATCCCCTTC
>PVKS010043335.1:0-14947 GCA_004027875.1 Aplodontia rufa | reverse complement strand
CACCTCCACTGACACACTGGCAGTGGTCCACAAAGAAGGCGAGCCCCCATCCCTGACCGTCACCACTAGCTTATAGTCAGATATGGTCTCGCGATCTAGGGCGCTGTCCAGCAACAACGAATAGTAATTTTTGAAAGTGGATACTAGCTTGAAGGGGACGTGGGATGTCAGGGAGCAAGTTACCTGTCCGTTGGCTCCTGAGTCGCGATCCGACACGCTGATCAGGGCTATGGCAGTACCAAGTGGAGAGTCTTCCAAAACAGGTAATGATAATGTTTTGATAATCAACTCAGGAGCATTATCATTGGTGTCCACGATTTCCACTAGAACCGTGCAGTGATCTGTCATTGGGGGATTTCCTTTGTCTGTTGCCTCTATCTGGATTTCATATGACTTAGTTTCTTCGTAATCTATATTACCTTTTACACTGAGGTATCCATTGACCTGATCTAAGTGAAATTTTGACAGAATCTCTGCTGATATGTCTGTATTGAAAGAATAAATAATGTCCTTATTTACTCCTTCATCCAAATCAGAGGCGTTAACAATCACCACTAAGGTACCATTTGGTGCATTTTCAAATAATTTGACTTTGTAGACCGACCTCTCAAATGCTGGGGCATTGTCGTTTACATCCAGAACAGTGATCTTCACTTGAGTGGTGCCAGTGAGCTCTGGTTTCCCCGCATCAACTGCGGTTATTAGTAAATGATGCTCAGCAGTGTCCTCTCGATTTAAAAGTTTTTTCAACACGAGTCCGAGGGATTTAATTTCCTCATCATTTCTTTTAACTTCCAACATAAAATATTCACTGGAGTCAAGACTGTAAGTCAACAACGAATTTGTTCCGGTATCTGCATCAGATGCGCCCTCTAGCGAAAACCTAGAGCCAAGCTGTCGGGATTCGTAAATAAACAGATTTTTTACTGCCATTGGAAATACTGGCGGGTTGTCGTTAATGTCCTTCACCTCCACCTCCACATGGAAAACCTGCAGCGGTCTGTCCACGATCACCTCCAGGTGGATGCTACACTCTGCGCTCCGCCCGCACAGCTCCTCCCGGTCGATCCGAGAATTCACAAACAAAATGCCATTCTGCAGATTTACCTCCAGAAGGTCCCCGCGATCCTTGGACACCACCCGGAACAGGCGAGGCACCAGCTCCGTCAGCTCCAGTCCCAGGTCCTGGGCGATTCGGCCCACGAAGGTGCCGTGTTTGGTCTCCTCGGAGACGGAGTAGTGGATCTGGCCGCTCCCTGCCTCCCAAGCTGCCAGGAGGAAAAGCCAGAGCAGCAGACGCTGAGCTCCAGGATCTTCTCGCCAGGAAAACACCATTTCAAGCCTTTCCTAAATATTTAGTCGCTCTTACATCGATCCAAAATTAAAAAACAGTAATTTGATTTCCTTGTTCTTCATTTCTTAAACTCCCACCGTTCCATACTTCAGAGATAATGAAGAAAAGCATCACGTGAATACATAATGCAGGCTGCGTTTCTTTTGTGGAGAAAGACCATGTGGTAGACAGCGACATCATGTGGCTAAATGTGTAAGTATTAAAAGTATTTATCTTCTTTTCCTTATGTCCATTGCATTTTCCCAAATTTTAAATTTTTGGTTTAAGTATACTTTGAGTATTCTCTCAGTTCTTTATGTTTATCAAACTATGTTCTTAGTTTACACTAACTTATCACTTTGAATTATTACAATTCATTTATATACAGTAAAATATTGGTGTTTATTGTTATAACAATGAAAGTTTACTGAAAATGCTTCCCATGGCATTCTATTTGTCGTAATGGTATCATTCCATTAAATTCTCACAATGATCCTCTCTGAAGGGTATTTTTAAAGATATGAGTAGGATTTTTTCTTTTATTAGTGCATTATAGTTGTACACAATAGTTGGTTTCATTTTGACCTAATCACACATGCATGGAACTTAATTTGTTTCATTGAGGTTCCCACTTCTCCTCCCTTTCCCTCCTCTCCTTCTTTCCTCTATTCCCCTTCCTCTACTCTACTGGTCTACCTTCCACTTGTTTATTTTTTTTGGTGTTGTATAGGTATACATAAAGGTGGAATTCACAATGGTATATTTACACATGCACATAGTGTGATTTTGTTAAATTAATTCCAAATTTCCTCCGCTCCCTTTACCTCCTCCTCAGCCTCCTTCTCCTACTCCACTGTTCTTTCCTGTTTTGTGATATTCAAACACCTCTACCTTTTTTCCCTTTACTTAGCTCTAGCTTCTTCATCTGAGAGAGAACATTCCACCCTTGATTTTCTGAGTCTGGCTTATTTCACTTAGCATGATGTTCTCCAGTTCTATTCATTTACTGGCAAATGCCATAATTTCATTCTTCTTTATGACTGAGCAATATTCCATTGTGCATATGTACTGCATTTTCTTCATCCATTGGCCCACTCACAGCCACCTGGACTGGTTGCATATCTTGACTATTGTGAGTTGCACTGCTATAAATACTAATTTATCTGTATCACTATTGTATGTTGATTCTAGTTCTTTTGGATATAGATCGAGTGGGATAGCTGGATCATATGGTTGTTTCATTTCTAGTTTTTTGAAGCATCTCCATATTTCTTTCCAGTGGTTGTACTAATTTGAAGTTCTACTAACAATCTATGAGTGTACCTTTTTCCCCCCATACCCTCAACAGAATTTATAATTATTTGTAGTCTTGTCGGAAGCATATGAATATAACTCACTTTTTACAAATGCATAGAAGTAAACATAACTTAACAATGACTTTAGTAGTGTCTGTATGGGATGTCAATCTTATTCAAGATGCCAAATCTTTAGTCATATGATCTCCCTCCCTTTTTATGGAAAAAGCAGTTTTTGAGATTTGTGATCATCAAAATATAAAGAAATTGAAGTATTTGTAAAATGTATAAACAAATATATATGTACATATACACAATTTTATATCATTATAGCAGTTGTCAACTTACTAAATAGATTCACTGATACTTGTTAAATTCTAGGATATCTGCAAATCATTCTTAAATCCCTTATTCAAGAATTATACCCTTATTAACTGTCTTACCTGTTGTTCATATAAAAATGTCAGAAATCAGTCTTCTCCAGTGAAGTTTTTTGTAAATTTATTTCCTTTTGCAGGACAACACTATGTAATTTGAATATTTGTTACACTTATATCACACCAAGTAAGAATATATTACTTTAAAAATTTCACACCAGTTATGTTTTTTTAATTTTCCTGTATATATTAAAGTGTTGACAAAAATGAGATAATTTTGTTTTTAAAATATCTTAGTCTAAAGCTGGAGATGTGGCTCAGTGGTAGAACACTTGCCTGGAATATACATAGACCCAGGTCTGATCCCCAGCACCACATACAGAACTAAGTGGAAGAAAAACAAAAACCAGATGAAAATAAAATATATATTCTTCCTCCCCCCCTTCCTCTCCTTTCCTCTCCTTAAAAAAACATATCTGGGGGCTGGATTGGTGGCTCAGCGGTTACTGCGCTTGCCCGGCATGCACAAGTATGCGAGTTCAAACCCCAGCACCATGTACACAACGAAGTCTCAGAGCAACGAAAGCCTTCTGAAAAACTAAATAAAAATTGATTCTCTCTGTCTCTCTCTCTCTCTCTCTCTCTCTCATTGTCCCCTCTTTCTTAAAAAAAATCTGCACTCTGGTTGGGCACAGAGATGGACTCATGTAACCCCAGCAACTTGGGAGTCTGAGGCAAGCAGACTGCAAATTTGAGGCCAGCCTCAGCAACATGGCAAGACCCTGTCTCAACATAAAAATAAAAAGGTCTTGGATATTGCTCAGTAGTAAAGCACCCCTGGGTTCAATCTCCAGTATCAGAAAGGAAAAAAAACTCCACTCTGGATGAATTTTTGGATTTCAGTTGCTTTAAAAGGTGTTATTTGAAAGAACAGTGATTTAACCAATCAGGAAAGAGAGAAAAGTAACCTAAGAATATGTGTCACTAGTTAACATATGTAATGGTATGTGATGAAATATTCTAAAGATCTCTCTGAATTTAGTGAGAGATGTGAGTCCTCTGAGCATTTAGAAGTTCAAATGAGTAAAAAAAATTCATTTGAGTGGTCTGTTTTAGAGACTTAGGGAGATTCAGAGAACTCTAATTTTTGCATATAGTCAGACCATTTTCAAATGCAGTCCAATACGTGATTTAAGAATTAAGAAAACAATTTTCATTCAAGTTTTTGTTTCCTGTGTTTCACTAAATGCATCCAAGATACAAACTTATGGTTTATTATCTATATTTAGAAAACAAAAAATAATCAATTAATTTTAGTGAATAAATATTTTAAATTAACTTTCTCAAGCAAGATGAGTAAAGCATTAATAAGGTATTTATTAGCATAGAACCTTCATAAATCCTAATTGATTATATTTTGCTAGCTCATGAAGTAAACATTTAAGAATTATTTCTGAAGGGCATGGATCTAGGAAATAAACATAAATATCAATGTCAGCTATAACTCTTATGAAATTTGAAAGGTGGTAATTAGTTTGAAAATGAAAAACAAATCCAAATTTTAAAACATCACAGACTTCATATTAATGAGATACCTTTGACAACTTATTGTAATATTGTGCCTTTCATTATATCTAAGGATTATACTAATTGCAAAACGGAATGCCATAGGGGAATTTATAGTGAGTAGACTCCCATACTGATAATTAGGAGATAAGACAATGTTAAAGGAATAATTAGAAGATTTGACCAATGTGTGCATAAGGTGTCATGGGGCAGTTGTTTCTACTAAATATCTCCTTATGCAACTTATCCAAGAAATAATGAGATTAAGAAACCAATAAGAATTTATTGAACAATAGATTATGACTCTTGGAGATCTCAGTACATCTGGATATAATTTTTAAAGGTTATAATTTACCTACAGTAGAAACATAGTGGCCAGACTTCCAGTAGGATAGATTCCACCTGACCATTCATAAATTGTGCATGCCATACTCTAGGTAGGATGAATCCTCCCAGGAAAGAGCTTCTGCTTCTTTGTTTGACCATTTGTTTTTTTCTGTAAAGCCTCAAATGAACTTCTCTGATTTCCAAGTAATATATATTCTGCATGCTGAGTGAGGCTTATCAACTCCAAGGAGGTAAGTTTCCTACAGGCATAGACTTTGCTTAAATAGAGGTCAATATTTATCCACCAAATTTCCCAACTGCTTTAACTGCAGATCCCAGATGACAATGGATACCCTGGACTACCTGCGAAATGACTGAGACTAAAATCACTTAGTGGAAGTTAATGATATGATTCACTAATATGCACATATTATCTGGGGGGAGAGCAAATAACTGGTAACCAAATAGTAGAAGATGAGTTTAAACAATGATTTAACCCCAATACATTTTCCTTTGGTTTAAAGCTAAAAAAATTTTTTCCAAGTATCAGCTTTACTGGTCTAAATCAGTGTTTCAATTACCCACTATAGGAGTTTCCACTGGAAATGTAGTCATCCAGTACCAGGTCTTAGGGAAACTTTAATTTCATTAGGAATATGGAAGTTGGGCTGGAGCAGTAGCTCAGTGGTTTCCGTGCTTGCCTGGCAAGAACGAGGACCCGGGTTCAAACCCCAGCACCACGTACACAACTACTGTGTTAGAGCAACTAAGGCCATGTGGAAAAACTAAATAAAAAAGTTGTTTCTCTCTTTCTCTGTTTCTCTCACTGTCCCTCTCTCTTTAAAAAAAAAAAAAAGGAATATGGAAGTTGCCTGGTGAAACTGAGTGAATGCACAGTGATGGGAAATGCAATTCCAGGCACAGGGATGTGCCAGCAGAAGGCAGCCAGTCTGCACTGTGAGGGTGCCTTGCAAGATAATGTATTGAAAGGATGACTTAATCAACCACTAACATAAAGATTGGTTTAGAGTACTAATGGGATTGTAGAAAGAAAAAGTCTCACCACCTGGCCAAACCTATATGATTTAAAAATGTTAAGAAGTAAGAGGATCTATTTTACCTGAAATCTCAAATATTTTGCCAGTGTGAAATTCTTAACCCAAATAATAGGTTATTTTACTTATAAAAGACAAACCTAAAATAATCAAGTATTCATTCCTAAGTGTTGGCAGGTATTATAATGGCCTGTGATATGTACTTTTAGAGGTCCTGGTATTAAAGATTCAGGCTGCATTCCAATACAAGAAAAGAAAAAGCAACTCATTAAAACTTGCATGAGCAGATAAATACAAATGCATAATTGATTCAAAGAGCAATACAGGAAATGTCCAGAACTAATATACTCTTTTTTTCTCTTTGTTTTATTACTAATATACTCTTATACCAAACATATTCTGATAGAATGGATACATGGTATAACCTGGAAATATGCATTTTATAATCATATTCTTAAAAGTTTTCAAATTATGATTTTAAATTTTTAAGAGAAAAAATATTTCCAAGTAATGTTAAATTATCAATTTTTGCTGAATATTGTTTCCATCCTTCAAGATCCTATTACATATGGAGAGAATTAATTAGGGAAAAGTCAAGGTATCAAAATAAGAACAACATTTAAGAAAATTGCTCTAGGGGCTTGAGTGGTGGCTTAGCGGTTAGGGTGCTTGCCTGGGATGCCGGAGAAGGCAGGTTCCAACCGCAGCACCTCTCACACAGCTAAGTGTTGGAGCAATGAAAGCCATGTGGAAAAACTAAATAAAAAATTGATTCTCTCTCTCTTTCTCTCTCTCTCTCTCTCTCTCTCTCTCTTTAAAAAAAGAGAAAATTGTTCTAAATACAAGATGCAGATCTCTAACTCAAGCCCAATATTCAATGGTAGGATAATGATACAAAATAAAGGCAAAGCTATGAATCTAAATAATTAATAGACAAAAAATAAAACATAAGAAATACTGGAATTGGCAAGAAAAATTAAAAAGACCCACCTTTCCTAAGTACTTTGATTCTGAAGATTGTGGTCCTTCTTCTGCGGAGTCTGGACCTTGAGGTAGACTGGGGCTGAAGGCCATGAGGTCGGTCTTGGGCGGGCCTTCTCCAGAGCACACCTTCTGTTGCCTCTGCTGCGAGTAAGACCAGCTGCCCACCGCGCTAGAGCACACCAGCATGGGCTTTCCAGGCCCGCACACACCCTCAGTAGGCACCGCCGAGCACCGAAACGCTGTGTACAGCACCAGCGTGAGCACCAACAGGCTGGACACCGCGCAGATGGCGATTATCAGGTACACGTTGATGTGCACCAGGGCCGTCTCCGGGCCCGCAGCGCCTGCCAATGCCCTTGAAGAGGACTTTGGTGCCTGGCCGCTCTCCACCAGAGACAGCAGCACTGTGGCAGTAGCGGTCAGCGCCGGCTCGCCATGGTCCTTCACCAGCACCAGCAGGCGCTGGCGTGTGGCATCCGACTCGTCCAGGGCACGTGTGGTGCTGATCTCACCCGTGTATAGACCCACGCGGAACGGGCTGCGGGAGCCGTCCGCCCCCAGTTGCAGCTCATAAGACAACCACGCATTGTAGCCAGAGTCAGCATCCACCGCGCGCACCTTAGCTACAACGTGGCCGGCACCCACAGACCAAGAAACCGTCTCACCCACCGCTCCCGCTGTGCCACCCGCCCCAGACGCCAGAAGCGCAGGAACATTGTCGTTCTCATCCAGTACAAACACCTGCAGTGTCACATTGCTGCCCAGGGGCGGCACACCAGAGTCACGCGCGCTCACCTGGAACTGCAGCAGCTCCAGCTCCTCGTGGTCCAGAGGCTGCAGCACGTACACCTTGCCGCTCTCCGCGTGCACAGACACGTAGCTCGACAGCGCACGCTCGCCCACCCGCCGCTCCACCAGAGAGTAGGACACCAGCGCATTCTCCTGCTCGTCCGCGTCACGTGCAGACACCGTGAAGATGTGAAAGCCCGGCGGGTTGTTCTCCTTCACGAACACCGTGTACTCGGGCTGGGCGAACACTGGAGCGTTGTCGTTCACGTCGGCCACCTCCACGGACACGCTGGCAGTGGCCCACAGTGAAGGTGAGCCCCCATCTCTGGCAGTCACCACCAGTTTATACTCAGATGTGGTCTCACGGTCCAGGGCGCTATCTAGCACCAACGAATAGTAATTCTTGAAGGTGGACACCAGCTTGAAGGGGCCATGAGCCAACAGCGTGCAAGTTACTTGCCCATTGGTACCAGAGTCTCGGTCTGACACTGTGATGAGCGCGATGACAGTGCCCAGTGAAGCATTTTCTTGGATAGGAAGTGAGAGTGACGTTATTGAGACTTCTGGTGTGTTATCATTGATATCCACAAGTTTTACTGAAATTTTACAGTGTCCTGACATTGAGGGGGTGCCTTTGTCAGATGCAATGACGTGAATATCATAAAATTTCATTTCTTCATAATCTAATTTCCCCTTAGTTCTAACTTCCCCCAAGTTGGGATCTATTGTGAACTTTTTCTGTATAGTGGAGGACATATCGCTACTGAGTGAATATACAATCTCTCCATTTGAGCCTTCGTCTGCATCAGAAGCATTTAATTTAACCACTAAAGTTCCATTTGTTGCATTCTCTAACAATTGCACTTTGTAAATAGATTGAGCAAAAGTAGGTTCGTTGTCATTCACATCTAGTACCTGAATAAATATTTGAACAGTGCCAGTGAGTTCAGGTTTCCCCCCATCCGTAGCTTCCAGTAACAAATTAAACTCGGCAGTTTCCTCTCTGTCCAGAGATTTCCCCAACACAAGAAACAAAGATTGGCTTAATTCATCATTCGTCTGTATGTCTAGAAAGAAAAACTCACTAGAGCTGAGCTTGTAGGAGATTAGAGCGTTTACTCCGATGTCTGCGTCAGACGCTCCCTCTAAAGGAAACCTGGAGTCAAGCAGCCTAGACTCGTGAAACCAGATGGTTTTTACTTTTATTGGAAATATTGGCGAGTTGTCGTTAATGTCCTTCACCTCCACCTCCACATGGAAAACCTGCAGCGGTCTGTCCACGATCACCTCCAGGTGGATGCTGCACTCCGCGCTCCGCCCGCACAGCTCCTCCCGGTCGATCCGA
Organism: Aplodontia rufa; assembly: GCA_004027875.1. NCBI lineage: Eukaryota > Metazoa > Chordata > Mammalia > Rodentia > Aplodontiidae > Aplodontia > Aplodontia rufa. Next base: position 5,876 of record PVKS010043335.1, on the reverse strand, counting down.
GAATTCACAAACAAAATGCCATTCTGCAGATTTACCTCCAGAAGGTCCCCGCGGTCCTTGGACGCCACCCGAAACAGGCGAGGCACCAGTTCTGTCAGCTCCAGTCCCAGGTCCTGAGCGATGCGGCCCACGAAGGTGCCGTGCTTGGCCTCCTCCGGGACCGAGTAGTGGAGCTGACCGCTCCCTGCCTCCCAGGCTGCCAGGAGCAGAAGGGAAAGCAGCAGACACTGCCAGACCTCTCGACCCTTTCTCAGAGAGGACACCATTACTAATCCTCAGTGAGTTGATCAAATTAAAGGATCACGTTCTGCAAATTTTTAAGCATTCTAGTCTTTGTTCAAGTCCTGCTGCTTCTGTTATTGTTCCGTTTATCTGAAGTAACAAAGGAGCCCTGGGTATTTTTTTGTCCTAGAGAATAATCTGTGGTAGACAGCGACATCATGTGGCTAAAACATAGTTTCTACTTTACCATGGTAACCATGGTTAAGTGTGTAGTTCAGTGGTTAAACATATTCACCTCACTGTGAAATTTTCACTTTATGAAACTGAAACGTTGTGTCTATTAGAGGACAACTCCCATTTTCCTCTGCCCTACACCTGGTAACCACCATTCTATTCTATCTCTGTAAGTTTGACCACATTAGATACTTCCTATAAGTAAAATCAAAGAGTATTTGCTTTTATTTTCTTTTTTGCACTTTGATTCTTTTTCCTTTTCTGTTCTTTTTAGATATACATGACAGTACAATATATAATGACATAATTATAAAAGCATGGAGTATATAACTTGTTTTAACTCAGTCGCAAGTATTTCCCCTTTTCCTCCCTTTCTTCCACCCTCTGTTCTCTTCCCTCTACTCTACTGATCTTTCTGATTTTTCTAATAGTTTTTAAAATTAGTATCTTGTTGATGTACATGTTGATGGAATTCACTACGGTATGTTCATACCATGTATATGAAAGTTGAATCTGATTCACTCCACGAACTTTCCCTATCTCCTCCCTCCTCCCTCCATTTCCTTCTTCTTTGTCTATTCCTCTGCTCTTTTGTTCATTTTGGGTTAACTTCCACATATCAAAGAGAACATTCAACCTCTGGCTTTTTGAGTCTGGTTTATTGCTTTTAGTGACTGACTTATTTGACTTAGCATAATGCCCTGAAGGTTCATCCTTGTTGTAGCCTTGTAAGGCTAAATACTAGTCCATTTTGTATATGTACCACATTTTGTATATTCATTTAACCATTCATGGATTTTTAGGTTGCTTGGCTATTGTACATGGTGCTGCTGTGAACACAGGTTTGAAAATATTTCCTGGAGACCCTGCTTTCAATTCTTTTGGACATGCTACCGTTTTTTAACTGTTTCTTCAAAGGAAGAAAATATGAACCAAAGTATATATTTTAGCCAGATATATTCATTGCTTTGTGATTTAATTTTATGTAGAATTATTTACAGATGTTTGGACATTAATAATTTATTTGTTTATCATTTGAATAATATATTATTAATTTAGGAATATTCCTTCTATTACATTTGAATTTTATGTAAGAACAATACGATTCATCTCTTTTAAAATGTTAACTAATTGAGACTATCTTTCATTAATTCTTAGCTGGTCTCTTCACATGGAAAAAATATGAAAATAGAATAAAAAACGCCATGGATGTTAAATAAATTGATTCAAGGGTGCAGTGTACAAAATGCATAATAAAGGGTGATTTTCAGCTACTCTATGTCAAAATTTTGTTTTTGGCTTCCTAGAGCAAAGAGGAAAACAAAAATAATTACAAACTTTAAGTATCCACAAAAAGAGACAAAATCCTTGCTAAAGAAAAACTAGCTTTTCCTGGTTCTGGAACCCAATAATAACTTGTCCCTAGTGTCTAATATCTTAAAGTAGTCATTCACTCTACATATGGAAGTGAACATTTATATTAATTGTACTCCAACTATGAATCCCATCTAAACTGACTTAAGAAAAAAGTAAAGCACCATTTAATGGCTTATACAAGAAATGGATAGTTATTTACTGGTTTCAGGCAGAGTTGTAACTATACACCTAATAATAAGAAAATAGGATTTGTAATTTATTTTCCTTCATTGACCTTTCAGGTACTTTTCCTGTGTAATGGGAAATGGTCGAAGTTGCTTTCAAGTTACATATTACCCAGTTTAGTGACTCTCAACCTGAGGTGCCCCTTTTCAGTCGCATCAAAAATCCTAGATATCACTTCCTGTGGGCTAGCTTTAATGTTGTACTTTTCCTTTAGTAAATAGTTGTAATAATTCTCCTATTGGCCAGACATGGGTCACTTCTTCATTCCTGAAGCCAGGAGTTGAAACAGCACCACCTAAATTATGTGAATTAAAATGAGGGCAGGGGTTGGTTCTTGTAGAGGCCCTAGAATGTGTTCAGATTTTCCTGGAGTTTAAACTGATTGCACATAGCTCTGACAATGTAATTACATTCAGTGGCCAATATATTAACTACTATTGCCACAATAAGAAATTATAGCTAGAATTGAAATAGTTCTAAGAAACGTAGCTTTCTTCAGGCAATTTTTATTATTGTATAAGATGATTATACTCGATTTTCAGAAATCAAGGCATAGGAAACATTTTGAGCTATTATTCAGGATTTCTAAGGATCCAGAATCAATTCCTTCCTCCTCCAGAGAGATAGAGTAGCATTGCCAGATATGTAAGCATTTTCCTCCAATGGGGAAAGAAAACTGAAAAGCCGGGTAGCACCTTCTCTCATTCCCATCCCTGTCCCAACTTGATATCTCTTGGTAGCTGTGATAGGTTCCCCAAAAATATATCTACTTCCAAATCCTCAGACCATGACCCAAAGATATTAATATGAGACCATCCTAGGAGTTCTCCATAAGTCTAATGCCAGTTAACCCTTATAAGGGAAAAAGAGAAGATACAAAAGAGAAGTGACACAAGGAATATATGGATACACAGACAAAATTTTGAGTTATGCTGATACAAGTCAAGGAATGTCAAGAGCTACCAGAAGCTGGAAGAGACAAGGAAGAATTTTCCCCTTGAGTGAACATGGCACAGATAACATATGCAATTTTTTTAAAGAGAGAGGGTCAGTGAGAGAGAGAAAGAAAGAGACAATTATTATTTTAATTTTTCATGTGGTTTTCATTGCTCCAATACTTTGTTGTGTACGTGGTACTGGGGTTTGAACTTGCATCTTTGTGCATGCCAGACAAGAGCTGCAACTGTTGAGCCACCACTCCAGCCCCAATATATGCCCTTTTGAATTTCACTTTACTATTTTTCTTCTACCACATTTCATATACAAGAACAATAAATCATAATGATAACTTTTTGAATAGAATCCATTATCTACTCTGTTTAATGGTCAGATGCATTGGTAAAAATGGGTATAATACTTAATATTTGGAAAGATAAATAAACATGCTCGCAAACTATTTATTACAGGGCTGTAAGCAATGGGTCTGTATCAACTAAAATTTATGAAAATTTAACTACCAAATTATATTAATTTCTAATAGAATATTTCCATAAGGGTACTTCTACAGGACTTTTTCTGTATGTTTCTTTGAACATTTGGCAAGCAAAGATATTTTCATTTAATACACACATAATCAGAATTAAACATATGAATTAAATATAACATTATGCTTGTGACTGAATGACTAGTAAATTCAATGAGGTCTGTGTCAATTATGTATCATTTGGTTTTGCAAAACTACTATAAAACATACTGTCCATACAGTGTATAAGGATATTGATCAACATAATGATCAATACTAAAACCTTTCTTGATTGTATAGCAGGAAGAAAGTATTTTTCCTTTTCTGAAGACCAGGTATAGAGAATTTTCTTTTATTATTTTTTGTATTCCTGAATTCACTTCCAGGAAGATAAGTAGTAAGATTTGCAGTCAATCTAGGCTTGATATTTGAAAAATCACTCACACCTTTTTCTTGATCTTTTTACATTGACTCAGAAGTTTTAAATTTCCTTTTGCAAATTTCTTCCTTATTAAGCTACCTTAAATATTTTATAAAAGCCAATGGACTATACTAGAACAAGAAAGTTTCTGACTATTCTTGGGAAATTTTTTTTAAATCTGGTAATTACACTGAATATGGTTTTGCTGAGACTCAGCACATTCAACCATAAAGTCAAACTAAAGTTTCACCTTGCAAAATATTTGGAACAATTAAATGAGGTAAAAATAAAGGTTTAGAACATTTTCCAGTAAATGGGAGGTGCTCAATAAGTGTTCTCTAACTGTGTCTTCTAAATAACAAGTCCATGCAATATTAAGCCTTCTAGACCCAGGGGAAATCAAGGTTAATGGCAACAAAAAATTGTCCATAATGACAATGAAATAGTTGTAAATTTTAACTGGAAATTAAAATTATTGCCCAATAACTATACTTTAAATTACATGTCCTTATAATTATTCAGTTTATTGCCCACTTGAAGCTTAGCAGCATGAAAGATATATGCTTTCTATAATTTTCCTGAAATTATTTGAAAAGAGTTTTGACATTTCATTGGGGGATATAAGGTAATAAGAAAACCTGAAAATATCACCATATATAACCTGGTTAAGATCCTGTTAAATAACACAAGCACTATTTAGTATTAGAGTGTTTTTTTAAAGTATGCTACTATTTAAATCAAGAAATACAATAGTTTCTCTTTAGAGCTTTCCTTTTTTTTTAGTTCTATTCAAGACACAGGTACAATTAACAGATCATCTATACTGAATGGTAGGATTTGTTTCAATATTAATGAAAACCTTGAAAATATTTTTAAAGTGGCATATGAAAAGAAGGTTAGATAAGTTAAATCTAAATTTTTTTTAAAAAAATGTAAGGCAAGGCATGAAAGCTGGACTTACATTATCAGAAAAATCCGAATTTGCTTCTGGATGTTCATTTCTGTTAGACGTGTTCAAACCTGGAGATAGCCCAGGGCTGAATGCCATGAGGTCGGTCTTGGGTGGAACCTCTCCAGAGCACACCCTCTGCTGCCTCTGCTGAGAGTAAGACCAGCTCCCCACCGCGCTGGAGCACACCAGTATGGACTTCCCAGGCCCGCACACGCCCTCAGTGGGTGCCCTTGAGCACCGCAGCGCGGTGTACAGCAGTAGCGTGAGCACCAACAGGCTGGACACCGCGCAGATGGCGATTATCAGGTACACATTCACATCCACCAGCATCCCTCCAGGGCCAGCAGTGCTGACCGATGCCCGCGACGAGGCCTTTGGCACCTGGCCGCTCTCCACCAGAGACAACAGCACTGTGGCTGTGGCAGTCAGTGCCGGCTCTCCATGGTCCTTCACCAGCACCAGCAAGCGCTGGCGTGGGGCGTCCGCCTCATCTAAGGCACGTGTTGTGCTGATTTCGCCTGTGTACAGACCCACACGGAACGGGCTGCGCTTGCCACTTGGCTCCGGTTGTAGCTCATAAGACAGCCACGCGTTGTACCCAGAGTCAGCATCCACCGCGCGCACTTTGGTCACCACGTGGCCGGCGCCCACGGACCACTGAACCAACTCACTCACAGTACTCCCGGTGCCACCCATCCCAGGTGCCAGAAGCGCTGGCATATTGTCGTTCTCATCCAGCACAAACACCTGCAGAGTCACGTTGCTGCCCAGGGGCGGCGCGCCAGAGTCGCGCGCGCTCACCTGGAACTGCAGCAGCTCCAGCTCCTCGTGGTCCAGAGGCTGCAGCGCATACACCTTGCCGCTCTCCGCGTGCACAGACACGTAGCTCGACAGCGCACGCTCGCCCACCCGCCGCTCCACCAGCGAGTAGGACACCAGCGCGTTCTCCTGCGCGTCCGCGTCACGTGCAGACACCGTGAAGA
>PVKS010043334.1:0-14948 GCA_004027875.1 Aplodontia rufa | reverse complement strand
GAGGAAGGAAGGGAGGGAGGGAGGGAGGGAGGGAGAGAAGGAGGGATGGAAGGAAACGCTGGTCATAAAATAGTTCTGTTTTTAAAAACAAAACAAAAGGGGTTGGAGTGGTGGCTCAGTGGTTAATGCACTTGCCTGGCATGAATAAGTACACGGGTTCAAACTCCAACACCATGTACACAACTAAGCGTGGAGCAATGAAAACATGAAAAATGAAATAAACTTGATTCTCTCACTGTCCCTCTTTTTTTTTTTTTTTTTTAAGAGAGAAGAACAGTGAGAGAGAAAGAGAAAATCAATTTTATTTAGTTTTTCATGTGGCTTTTGTTGCTCTGACACATAGTTGTGTATGTGGTGCTGGGGTTTGAACCCATGGACTCACACATGCAAGGCAGGTGCGCGTAACTGCTGAGCCACCGCTCCAGCTCCTGTCCCTCTCTCTTAAAAAAAAAAACAAAAACAGAAAAATGAATGACTTCAGATAGCAAGTTATTCAGAGTCTTGCAATGTCTCAAATTACTCTATAGTCATTAAAAAAGAAAAAATCAAAGAAGGTATATTTCCAGATTCCATAGTTTCTAAGTCTAAACACATTTGTTAACGGAAGCAGAAGAAATAAGCCCACCTAACTGGCTAACTGAACAAAATTCAAGTAATCATCATAATCACAGGGTTTATTCTTCTCTAAGAGGAAAAGTACCACAAAAATGACTAGATCTATTTAAACAGGCTGTAAAAATTAAACAAACACCAACTTTGTTTTCAGATATGCTTCTTTTTATTACAAGAGGATTTGGTCCCCCATAAGCCAACTTTAAGTGGTTAACTTCATTTTGAGCCATATCCTCATTCAACTACAAGTTTCTACTATAAAATTTTAGTTCTTCTCTTTCACCTTGTTGTTCTCATCCTGGTGCAAAAGTCAAGTTGTATCTTTCCTTCTGGGAAGATGGGCTGTTGAATGACCAACAGCATCTTGAGTAACACCAAGGAAGCCACAACTTCCTTCCCTCCCAGGGTAAATAGGGTCAGCTCTTCATAAAGTCAGTTTTATGAAGGAGCAACATGAAGTTAGAAGGATAAAAGTGGACATTCCCCTTGGCGAAACAACACAGCGACCAACTCCGCAACACAATTTTGTTCTAATATTTTTTAGGATCAATGTTCAAATATAGAAGGTGGGAAATTTTGTGTTCTTAATATTTTGATAAGCCAACTGGTATCTTTTGACTACCACGTCATATTTGGAAGTTTGCCATCACATTCTGAGAAGACCATATTAGCTGGCATTAACCCATTAAAAAAAAAAGTCCCTGGTATTTTTTGTTGCTGTAATAGTAGAGACTCTCAAGAAAAAAGAAATCGTAAGAGAATTATTCTTTGTTTTCATATTTTCCTGCTTTCTATTTTCTTTCTTTAGCACCAGGAATTGAACCCAGGGGCACTAGATAATTGAGCCACATCCCGGCCCTTTCTGTTTTTTATTTTGGAACAGGGTCTTGCTAAGTTATTCAGGGCCTTGCTAAGTTGCTGAGGCTGGCTTTGCACTTGTGATCCTCTGGCCTCTCAGCCTCCCCAACCACTGGGATTACAGGTATGCACCACTGCACCCAGCTCCTGCTTTCTGAATTTATACCTATATGACTAGCAATTAAAAGTTACAGTAGGGGCTGGAGCAGTGGCTCAGGAATTGAAGCACTTGCCTGGCATGTGCAAGGACTCAGTTTGAACCCCAGCACCACATATACAACTAAGAGTTGGAAAAACAAAACAAAAAAAAAGATGAAAAAATAAAATAAAATTGATTCTCTTTCCCTTTCTTTAAAAAATAAAATGAAAATAAAAGAGGGGCTGGAGCAGAGGCGTAGCGGTTCCGGCGCTTGCCCAGCAAGCATGAGGACGTGACTTCAAACCCCAGCACCATGTACACAACAAAGTGTAAGAGCAATGAAGGCCCAATGAAAAACTAAGTAAAAATTCGCTCTCTCACTGTCCCTCTCTCTTTGGAAAAAAAAAAAAAAGAGGAATAGTATGAATCTGTACCACTTCCAGTTCCCAGTTTCTCAGATGATGGCCAATTTTATAATCAGGGAGTCAAATTGTCCTTCACTTTGCCACCACTTGCACAATTCCTGCAATAATTCAGCTTCACCTATGAACTCTAGTCATTCTATAAGAAAGAACTCCAGTCATTTTATGTTAAATGTAGATGTCATTTATTACATGAAACTTAGAAAACATTTGATACATAAATCTAGTAACAACTCACCCAAAAGAAAAAAATTCATACACAGTTCCAGAACTAAATTCAAAATTCCTGATGGTTCAATAACCCAATCAAGCTTTTGGAACTAAATGTTGGTAGGAATACTGGGTGGTGTTAATATCAACTCTGCCCAGAGTTTTGGTAATCTATATGAATAATCCCAATTCACAGTTTTCATTCTGACTGTACAGGAAATGCTTTCTGCAACCCAACACATCTAAAAAGGTTTCACTCTGAGTGATGCAAGCCCTCCACACAGCCTCAAAAGCCAAGGGTCAGAGGCTTTTATAAAACTAATTCACATGAAGCAAGTTTATGCTAGATTGGAAATGACTTGCAAGCACTTGTGATAATGCATCCACAGCCAGTGATAATCTTAACAATGGATAATCTGCAGTATTTTTCTTTAACTTAAAACCGAAAATATACATAAAAGCTACAATTACTTGTTTCCTAAATTAAGACATCTACTGCTTTCCCTGGTTCCTCCTGATGTTTAAGATTTCTCTCTTAGCTCCACTTAACAAAATTTTTATTCTCCTATAAAACCACTACAAAAATCATTATTTAATAAAGACATTACTTTGGAAACTTACTACTAAAAATTAATTATTGCCACAAATTGTCAGTTCAAATCAAATACTTCTAGAGGAACTGATGAGGCCCTAGGGCCCATTAGCAAATATTAAAAAGTATATAACATGATCCATGTCCTCCAGGAGCTGAGTAAGAATACATTTATTGATTCATTGAAGGGGAAGGTATCTTGAGAGGTCATTTTATACGTACGATGGCAAGACTCCACTTTAAAAATTCACCTAACAGATAAGATTATTTTGGTAACCTTTTTACCATCACTAAAACGACAATGATCATTAGTAAGTTCTTTATACCCCTTACTTCAGTTTAAGCCTTTTCACTTATTCTATTATTAATGGAGCTAGAAAACAGCTGGTTACCATTCCTAATAATGGATCCATTCATGTTTTTTGAAGTTTTAAGTTGCCTCTTAACCTTTTATTCTCTCAAACTTTCCTCAAAGGACTGACTTCCAATCATACAATCATCTTTTGATTCTCCTCAGAACCGTCTCCAAGGTCTCCTCATCCCTTTTAAGTTGAGGAACCTAGAAATGGAAACACACTCAAGTGAGGGGATGATCAGTGCTAAGTATTATCTACATAAAAGATAATGCCATCCCATCAGGATATCTCACTTCCAGAACCCTAATCAGGAGCATTACAAAAATGTCCTATAATGGCTCTTAGAATTTCTTCTGCCATACTTAAATGAGTTGAGTATTTTTAAAAAATTAGTCAAATTTATCTTGTCTTGTACAAGTTCTCCTGGCTTAAGTAATATGCCCTTTCAAAATGTTCTTAAAAGTTGTATGTATGCTTAATTTCAATTTAACAGTCACCAATCACCTTCTATACAAAAAGTCACCACCATAAACAATATAAAACATAAGTTAAAAAAACCATAAAATGATGACCTAGAAACAGTCTATGCCTTAATAGAATCACAAACTAACAGGGGAAGGACAGACACATTCAAAAGTGTTCACAACAAAAGCTCTGGAAGTTCTCTGAGGATAAGGTATAAAGTGCAATCAGAACAGGGGAAGGGAGAAGTAGTTTCAACTAGCATTATTAGTATCTGAGGAAGCTTCACAGGAGAGTTGGGATGTGGGGATCTGAGCTGAGTCATCATAAAGGATGAATAAGCCAGAAGCAGCTCAAGAAGAGGACTGTAAGGCCAAGGGGAGGTTCTAACCTGTAGAAAGGAGGGCCACAAAGACGAGGGAGAACGCCTAATAGCTTAGAAGTTACCAGTGTAGGCACAGCAGAGAAGAGAGAATGTGTGTTGAGGAGATAAAGTTCAATGTAGAAATGAAGGCCAGCTAAACTATGAAGGGCTGAGAATTTTAAATTACACATTAGTGAAAAGTCAAAGGGTTTTAGGAAAACAGTGACATAATCAGATCTACATTTAAGAAAACCACTGGGCAATTCTTGTATAGGGTGGAAAGCGAAGGCAAAGGGACCAAATGGGAGATTACCACAATAATCCATCCAAAGGTGATGGATTTCTATAAAACTGCAGAAACCAAAAAGCAGGGACAGAGTAAAGAAATGCTACAACAGTCTAATGGATATGACTCGGAAATCCATTGGAAAGGAGTTGGAAGTGGAAGGACTTAAACACAGCATGAATGAACTGTCACGTAGGTTAAGCTTTTAATCCTTGTTTGGCCACATACTAACCATATATTTAACTTGTCTGTACCTCCGTTTCTTCATCTATAAAAGATGGTGTACTGAATATATTCAAACTTTTTTTGGTTAGTACTTGCGCTCAAATCCAAGGTTAGGTGCATGCTAGGCAAGTGCTGTACCACTAAGTTACATCCTTAGTCCCCTTAGTCCCCCAGTAACCAGACCCACCTTTTTTTTTTTTTTTTTTTTGGTACCAGGGACTGAACCCAGGGGCACTTAGCCACATCCACAGCCCTTTTATATTTTTTGAGACAGGGTCTCCCTAAGTTGCGGAAGCTGGCTTTGAACCTGCTATCCTCCTGCCTCAGCCCCCAGAGGCACTGGGATTACAGGCATGCACCATCACAACCAGCCCTGGTGCCCCTTTTAATTTTACTTTAAGAAAGGGTCTCACCAAATTGCCCAGGCTGGCCTGGAACTTGCAATCTTCCCACCTTGGTCTCCTGAGTGTCTGCAACAGCTATTTACCACCACACTCTAAATTTTTCCATTTTTAATGATAGGTATAGCAGAACTGTATTTTGCCTTCTCAAACATACTATATTAGTTAGTCTTAAACTTTAACCTGATTTGACTATCTGAGAGTTTTTTTGGGGTTTTTTGTTTGTTTGTTTGTTTGTTTGTATTACTGGGAATTGAACCCAGGAGAATTCTGCCTCTGAGCTACCAACCCAGATCTCTCCACTCTTTTTTAAGACAGTTTTACTAAGTTGCTGAGGCTAGCCTCAAACTTGCAGTCTTCCTGCCTCAACCTCCCAAGTTGCTGGAATTATAGATGTGCACCACCATGCCTGGCAACTTATGGCTATTTTTGCAATTTATGATTATTTTTATTTCTCAAGTTAAGTTCCAACCACCAGAACTTATAAACTACAATGCAGCATTTCTTCTATAATTAAATTGCTAATTGCATTGATCTTTGTAGAACAACACTTATTCTACCCAAGTTGAAATTTGAGAACAAATATCAAGCAGTTACCAAGTATAGACTAATGAATTTGAACCTGGGGACCAAGAACCCTGCAGAGCCTCAGAATTGTTGTAAGGATCACGAAGTGCTCAACATCATGTAAAGATTAAGGACACCAGTCATAGAGACCAAGAGCAGCAACTCAAGGGCTGGAGTGGTGGCTCAGCGGTTTCAGTGTTTGCCTGGCAAGCGTGAGGACCCAGGTTCAAACCCTAGCACCACGTACACAACTAAGTGTTGGAGCAACTAAGGCCATGTGAAAAACTAAATAAAGTTGTTTCTCCCTTTCTCTGTCTCTCTCTCTCTCACTGTCCCTCTCTCTCCTTAAAAAAAAAAAAAAGAATGGGAAACTTGTTCTTTCTGGGTACCTCTTCCTCAGGGCTGAGTGACTAGCTCTCTTTCTCTTAAAAAAAAAAAAAAGAGTAGCAACTCAAATGTAGCTGCCTCAGTCTGACAATTATGCAACTCACTGGGGTATGTATTTCTTGGAATCCTACCCACCTATTTACTTATTAGTCTTATTCTCTTTCTTTTCCCTTTTTGCCTTATCTTTAATTATGTTTTAGCAACACACCAATGATACCAAGATGAGTGGCTGACCTTCAGTTTGGTTCCACCAAGCTTACCAAAGAATTTGATACCCAAAACAAAATTAAGAACATTCTGGCCAGGCGTGGTGGCGCATGCCTATAATCCCAGCAACTCAGGCTGAGGCAGGAGGATCGCAAGTTTAAAGCCAGCCTCAGCAACTTACTGAGGCCCTAAGTGACTTAGTGAGACACTATCTCAAAATAAAAAATAAAAAAGGCTAAGGATGTGGCTCTGTGGTTAAGTGCCCCTGGGTTCAACTCCTGGTACCAAAAAGAAAAGAAAAGAAAAAAACAAAACAAAACAAAACATTATTTTGAAGTCAAGATGTGTGTAGCATTTTTGTTGGCAAAGAGAAAAAAGACATTACAGTACTCAAATGTGCACATATATACAGGTATACTGCAAAGAAATAAGCACCAATTATCTTGCTAGAAGAAAACAAGATTATAGAAATCATGTCCTTTTGATTTCTCTGGTCCAATAATAATCAGGGCTTCCCATGAGCCAGGCAAAGTGCTAAGTGCTTTGCATGCTGGTCTCAATTAAACCTCACAATAATTTAGAAGCTAGATTACCCCTAACTTACAAATGAAAAAAACTGAGGCATGGAGAAGTTAAGAAACTTTCCAATGTCACCCAGCTAATAATGACTAAGATAAGATTTGAATCCAAGCAGTCTAAATCCAGAGCCCACAGTTTTAGTAACTCTCAATTACTGTGTTATACTATTTCACACTATTCCAGATTAGATTATGAGATTCTGCCTCTCTTTTGTAAAGGTATTTATATATACATGAATTAAAAAATCCTAGTTAGAGAGATTACAAAAGGATTTCCTCATTAACTAAGCTTAAAGAGATGTTATCCACACAAGATTGTATGGCTTATAATTAAAGGCAATAATCTAGGGACAATGCAGTGTTTGATCTAAAATTTAGTCAATATTCATGGATGGACAAAAGCTGAAAACAGGCATGTATAAATATTTGTTCCTCCAGGTGTAAGATGTTTACTATAGATGTGTGACTAACTTCTCCCTAGTTTTTAAAACTGAGGTAGTTCAAAGGAGAGCCTAATGAAAAAAATTTTCTTCAAAAACACTCCTCATGAGTCTTATACACTTCTAATTCAAGACAGAAAGCCGTAATTATTTTGATGTTATAAAATGAGCATGAACAATAATGCTTCAGCAAGGCACAGAAAAGGGTTCGATCTCTCAGACAGTTCCAATATGAGAAAGGTTCACAGCTCTCACTGCTCAGACATCAAAATATCTACCCCCAAACATTCCAACAAAACGCAAACCTAGAAATCCAAGAAAACAGGCAAAATATATGCAAGGAACTCCAACTCCTAAAATAAATGCCAGTGGAATAGATTTTGCCCAGTGGTACCTAATAAGGTCTTGCTGTAGCAATAATTAAAGATAATATATCTGGGGAAATCCCTTCAGTCTATTTGTCAAATAGAAAAACAACTACTCATTTCAAGGAAAGGGGAATTTTCAAACACTGTACATAAAACTGCCAACTAACTTACATTTACATCTTTGTTAACTGTTTTCTTAAAACTAAGATTCGCCAAGGTAGTATATGCAATGTCTAAAAAGTTAAGCCAGACTTGGTCTCTTAAGTTTTGTATCAACCCTACAAGGGAACTTGTATCATCTGCAACAACTACAAATCACACAACAAAATTCTCTTTCAAACGTCTCAGTCTTTGGAAGCAAATGATCCACCGTGGCTCCAGCCTCATAGTTGGCTTCCCCTGTGTGTAACCTGACAAGGTAAAAAGCACACTGAAATATTTAACAGTGGTGGTATGGATTTCTTTGGATAGGCCAAGAAAAGCAGCTCATCCTTTTTAAAAACATAAGAACCATTTTATGGGAAGTCATTCTCTTAGTCCCAGTGCCTATGCATTTCCTCAGGGCTTTCTCAGAGACCTTATTGAGGGCTGAAATGAAAAGGCTGACAAAAGGACCCCTTTTCTCTCCCTATTCCCAGCATAATCCACCTCAGCCACAGGGCCAGTAGCATCACACTGTCATAAACGCCAGCAATTAGAGAATTAAGCCATAAAACCACCCACTCAGGTATAAGAGTGCAGGCCTCCAGCTTTATTTAATGCCATAAAAGATCCTGTACTTCCTTCTTTCAGACGTTCTTCACAACCAATGAAATGACAGTAACAACAACAACAAAAATTGTCCTTTGTCTATCTCATACTGATGAGATCAACGAAGCCATCCCGGCCCAGGTGAAGAATTTAAGAATCTTAAAAGACTCCTTATTTCCTCTACCATGCCACATACAGATCTATGAAAGGATGAGGGACATGCCTTATTTTGAGCACTAATATAATGGAAACTGAAGTCAAACTACTTTATCCAGGAAAAAAAATCTTATTCTGAAACTATTCTAGTAGCTGACCAATTCCTGACTTTCTCAAGAAATCTTAGCACTACAAGAATATTCTTTAATCATCTCAACGATTTCTAGAACCTCCTAAAGTCCTCTCTAACCTAAAATGTTCATTCAAACTCAAAGTTAACTTTCAGTCTGTTTCAAAAATTCTAATACAGGGTCTGGAGTGGTAGCTCAGCAGTTACAGCGCTTGCCTGGAATGCTCGAGTATGCGAGTTCTAACCCCAGCACCACATACACAACGAAATCTTGGAGCAATGAAAGCCACATGAAAAACTAAATAAAAAATGGTTTCTCTCTTTCTCTCACTATCCCTCTCTCAAAAAAAAAAAATTCTGATACAAGCAAAGTATGGCAGTGCACACTTGTAATCTCAGCAACTTAGGAGGGTGAGGCAGGAGGGTCACAAGTTCAAAGCCAGCCTCAGTAACTTAGCAAGACCCCCATTTCAAAAAAAATATAAACAAAGGACTGGGAATGTGGCTCAGTGGTAAAGTGCCCCTGGGTTTAATCCTCAATACATTAAAAAAAAAGATACTATTGACACTATTTAGGATCCATCAATAACTCCATTTGATTGCCTTTAAAACCTCCTAGTCCACAAATATCACAACTCTGATTTACTCCATGATAAGATTTTATTAATCACGCTTTATAAACCAGTCTAGATAAGATCCAAGCAAATACTTTATACCAGTGAACACTTCAGCACCTTCTTTTCTACTAGTGCCTTAGGGTTAAGAATCTGATTAAGGGCTGGAGCGGTGGCTCAGCAGTTACTGGCATGAGGACCTGAGTTCAAACCCTAGCACCACATACACAACTAAGTGTTGGAGCAACAAAAGCCATATGAAAAACTAAATAAAGTTGTTTCTCTCTCTCTCACACTGTCCCTCTTTCTAAAAAGAAGAAAACAATAATCTGATTAAAATATAGGTGTATCTGGAGGCTGGAGCAGTGGCTCAGCTTACTTGGCATGCACGAGGACGTGGGTTCTAACCCCAGCACCACGTACACAACAAAGTGTTGGAGCAACGAAAGTCACATGAAAAAGTAAATAAAATTGATTTTCTCTAAAAAAAAAAAAAGCAGGTGTATCATGCCAGACTCATTAGTAATTTAACTTTCTTTAATCCCTGAAAATAACATGTACACAAAGGAAGGTCCCATCCCAGCAATCCTTAAGTTCTTCCCAAAGTAGTGATAGTCACAAAGCTTCCCCCTTTCTTAAAGGTCCAAGCCACTGGGCTCTCCACCTTGGCAGAAGAAGAATAAAGAGTCAAGATATTCACAAAAGGCTCAATTGAAGGCCTTCAGTTAAGTGCTGGAAGGAAGCTGTGCCAACATTAGTGGAATGTGGGCAGGCTCAAAGAGATCTTAATTAGAAGGCCTACAATTAAAACACAGCAAGTTTCCAAAAAAGAGTGGCACTGCAGTCTGTTATGCCTCTGAGCAAGCAAAGCACTGTTGCCACCCCCTCTTGCCACAAGGCAAGGGAGGCAACTGTAAGCTGCTTTCTAGAAAGACAGCTCCAAGGTGAGCAAAGTGATGAGAATTAAGTCATTAATTCTCTGAAGAATTAAGATGGAAGTATTTTGTTTTAACTTCCAAACAGTAGATGAATCACTATGTTGTGAAAATTTCTTTCAGGAGCATGTGCCTTAATTCAGTAGAAGGGAAAGATGGGGATATGGTTTTCAGTGAGAGATGAAGAAAAGTTCTGAAGACTGCATTTCTTATGCTCAGTTACAAACCAAAGACCATATTAACAACTTCTTCCCACAAAATAGGTAATGTCACTTTGGAACTTACAAATACACCAATCTTCTGAAATTTTCTTTTCATGTAAAAGCTCACATACCTTATGGTACACGCTAGTAGACTTCTCTTTTGGATAGCCAAGAATCTACAACAACGAAAACAAATGTGGCCAAACAAGAGGCCTCTACACACCAGAAAATGTCTGGGCTTCCACTGGGCTCTCAGTACTGTTTAAAATTTCATCTTCAAGCCAGGCATAGCTGTATGCATCTATAGTCCTAGCAACTTGGGAGGCTGAAGCAGGAGGACTGCTTTAGCTCAGGAGTTCAAGGACAACTTAGAAGGCTCCTCACCTCTTTAAAAAAAATTCTTCATTTTTCTTTGTGTGTTTTTGTTTGTTTGTTTGTTTGTTTTTGTAGTGCTGAGGATCAAATCCAGGGCCTCACATATATTAGGCAAGCACTCTACACTGAGCTATGTCCCCAGCTCCTACATTTTTCTGATCAATTAAACTGGCTAACTTCAGCAAAGCCCTTATATTTTTCCACAAAATGAAAACTCCCCAACAAGTTGGACTTTCTCCTAATAACAATGCCAATTAAGTGGGCATTCAATCTGATATCAAAAATCAAACACAGCTGGGCACAGTGGCCTAGACCTGTAGTCCCAGCTACTTATGAGGCTAAGGCCAGAGGATCATCTGAGCCCAGGAGTTCGAGACCAGCCTGGAAAATATAGTGTGATCTTACCTCACAAATAAGAAATTCTGACCTGATCAAAAATTTAACATAGGGGCTGGAGCAGTGGCTCAGTGGTTACAGCACTTGCCTGGCATGAGCAAGGACGCAGGTTCAAACCCAGCACTACAAACACAATGAAGTGTCAGAGCAACAAAAGCCATATGAAAAACTAAATGAAATCAATTCTCTCTCTCTTTCTGTCCCTCTCTATCTTTAGAAAAAAACAAACAAACAACAACAACAAAAAACCTAAGCTTTCAATATAATAGAAAAGAGCCAGAATAATGGAACAAAAAAGGTTCATGAGCTATTTTACACCAATTTTTCATTTTATACACAGAAAGTTAAGGTTAAAAATGAATTGCTGGGGCTGGAGCAGTGGCTCGGTGGTTACAGCACTTGCCTGGCATATGCGAGTTGGAACCCGAGCACCATGTACACAATGAAGTCTCGGAGCAATGAAGGCCACATAAAAAACTGAATAAAATTGATTCTCTCTTTCTCTCTCTCTCTCTCTCACACTGTCCCTCTTTATTTATTAAAAAAAAAAAAAAAAAGAATTGTCACTGAGCACAGTGGTGCATGCCTGTAAACACAATGACTCAGGAAGCTGAGGCAGGAGGATCACAACAAGTTCAAGGCCCTGAACAACTTAGTGAGACCCTGTCTCAAAATAAAAAATAAAAAGGGCTGGGGATGTAGTTCAGTAGTAAAGCACCCATGAATTCAATCCCACGTACCAATAAATAAATAAGTAAATAAAGTCAATTGCCCAAGGTCTCCTACCTAGCCAGTGACAGAGGAGATAAAAAGTGAAAAATGATTTCTGCTGATTTCTTACAGTACACAATAAAATTCTACTTCCTATCATACAGAAAGCCCAAATAACAGGCCAGCAACACCTATATACTTTTTTTTGGTACCAAGGATTGAACCTATGGGTACTTAACCACTGAGCCACATTCCCAGCCCTTTTTATTTTGAGATGGGATCTCCCTAAGTTGCTTAGGACTTTGGTAAGTTGCTGAGGCTGACTTTGAACTTGTAATCCTCCTGCCTCAGCCTCTGAAGCTGCTAGAATTACAGGCATGCACTGCCATGCCTGGCTCCTATGTACTTTTACAAATAATCCCATCCTAACAGAATCTAGTCACCAGGAATTCTTACATGAAGTTATTACCACAGAGATTTTTCAGTACAAGGGAAGTTAGGAACCAATGACAGTAAAGGACAAGTCCCCTCTGGCTAAGAGGCCCAACAGGGAAGTGATCTGGAAGTTCTGTCACCTAGTTTCAAAGTATTAACTTAGGTTTTGTTATGGACAACTTCTAGTTATTATTCAATTAATGAAACCACAATTTAAAGAGGTCAGGATCATTTGGGATCATATAACCATTTCTTCATGAATCTAGATAAGACAATATAGAGCTGTGAGCAAGTTCTGAGAAGCAATCTTTAGAATTCTCTAATATGTCAACCCAGGTGACTCCTAAACCACCCTTTTGAAACTTTACCACTGAGTTGCAAGACTATATAAGACTAATGCTTAGTTCCTACATTGAAAACTACTAGATCAAAGGAGATCATCACACTGGTTTAGCACTAACAACATATCAACCTATACTAGATTACCTCAAACTACCACATAAAAAGCTTAGCAAGAGCTCATTCAATCCTAATTCAGAAAAAAAATACGAAGTTTAATGTAAAGAGTCAACCACTCTTCTCAGAGTGAAGTAGCAACTACTGTTTAGACAAGTCATAAAGAAAAAATTCCTCTTATTAATATTATCTTATTTGAATTAAATGCAATTCCTTGACAAGCTTTACACTACACACTACTGTGAAGCACCATACCAGTTTACAATCATTTCATAATACCAGTACATAAGAAAAATGTTAGCACCTGATTAAAACTTTTAAGGTGATTGTTCAATGACCAACAGATAAAATATTCTGGTGCCCAGACATTAGGTCCCTGAATCCAGGTGTCTCTCTTTCTAACCAGTCTCTTGAAAAGCTGTGATTGCAACTGTCAGCAGTTTTTACTTTGCTTTTAAATATGTGATAACAACATTTGGGAGGTAAACACTTGGTCCTTCAATACAAAGTATATAAACATGCTAAACAAGAAGAAAATGCTTCTTAGGATCTCCTTAAAACAGACTAACTTCTAAAGACTTTCTTATTACACTCAAACATACATGGGGCTAAAATTCTACATATAACTAGGCAAGTCTCAATTTTGAAAATAAGCATGTAAATGAAATGTCAGTAAGTCTACTAGTCTATTCTTTCTTTTTTTCTTTTGTTTTTTTCTTTTTTGATGCTGTATCTTTTAAAAAAGCAAAATCAACTCACATTTAAGCACCAACTCCATGCAAGTAACCTGAACGGTTCAGTCTTTTTGTCATGTATGAGGCCTTTGGTTCTCCAACTACATGGGATCTGTGTTGTTAGCTTAAAAAATACAGAATTGGCCTTTCAAAAAAAAATAATAATCTACAGCAACCAATAAATAGTCTCAAACAACCCTGCTGACTGCAGCTGCCTTCTGAAGGCTGGGAAAAGGAGGTGGAGATAGAGCAGAGAGAGGCAGGGAGAGGGGACGCTGCAGCTAGCTACACAGCAAGGAACACGCCCCCATCATGTCCTCCTTGCTCTGTCAGAAGGCGGTTGTTGTCAGTCTCCTGATCAGGCTGCCTTAGAAACGATTTTAAAAAGGAGGCAGGAAGACTAACACTAAAAAATGCCAGCTCCTTGAAAGAAGAGGACAGGGTCCCTGGGATCTCCTCCCTCCCCATCTTCCCAGGATCTTTCGGTAAATCTAAAGGGGTGCGGGGCACAATAGGCAAGAAGGGGTTTGCCCAGGATATTTTGTGTGCACCAACGGCAGAGCACGCAGGAAACGGCTGGTTGTTATCTTTCCCTTTCTGTTTCAATCAAGAGCACTCCAGAGCAGTAACCCCCTACCCCCCTTCTCCTCAGCCCCTAGCAGCTGCTCTTCCTCCTCCTAGCATCTCCCATTCCGTTCTTCCCCCTCCCCTGCGTTTCAAACTCCCCCTTCTGCGTCCAATGGAAAACAAATGCGCAACGCCACTGGCTGAACCTGAACTCAACTTCCCTTCCCAGGGCAACTTTCCATCTTGCTGAAGGAGGCTGCATGATGACTATCAAAGCATCCCCATTCTCGCCCCTTTGCTGATAGGGAAGGGGTAAAGATGGGTCCTTCATTCAACTTGGGTTCCCTTCTAAGAATCAGAGATCAACCTAACACCTCCCTCTAAGGAATAACTTTGCTTCAATAACCCTCTTTCTCCCAGCCCAAAGCAACCACCAGCACCTCACTAAAGTAAAACTGTCCCTAACCTACTCTCTCACCCCAACCCGGCTTCCCCCATCCCTTCCAAGCCCCAGGATTGGTCTAGGAAAAGGTGGATCAATAAAGAAATGAGGAGAACAGAAGGGCGGGAGGGAGCTAGGGCTGGAAACTGCGTGCTCTCAGGCGCAGTGGGTGGGGTAGGAGAGCAGCTGCTTCCCCTTGGAGGGTGCTGCCCATGTGCCCCCACAAACACCTCCCATCGTAGGGCCCCCTTCCCCAGAGTTGGAAGGAAAACCTGCTCCTCTCCAGGGGGTGCTGGAAAGCTGCTCTTCTCAAAGCCTAGAGGACGCCGGACTATTTCCCCTCAAAGATGCCACTGATCCTTCATTCTGAAGGAGGGGCAGGGTGGAGTGAAGGTAGAGTAATTCCCTGCCACCAGTAGGCTAGAAACCGGCCCTGGAAGATGGGGAAAGAGACCGCTGCAGGAGGACAGCACCGTTATCTTCAAGGGAAGGAGGTGAGGGCAGGCAAGGTGCAGAGGAAAGGAGATTTCCCAGTGGGATAGGGCGGGACGGGGGAGGATCGGTCTGCTG
>PVKS010043333.1:0-14945 GCA_004027875.1 Aplodontia rufa | reverse complement strand
GGGGGAGGGCTTAGGAAGGATATCTAGGAGACTGGAGAGTGGGAATATGGGGGAATCATCTTAGAAGGAGATCGCAGTCCTCCAGGAGATATCCATTTAACTCAGGAGTTCTTCTGGGGGAAACAGCAACATGCCCAAGCTGGGCATCCATGACATGGCATTAGCCTTGGATAACTAAGTATATATACATTTGTTCTTGATTGTTTGACAATGTTTTCCCCTCAATTGTAACTCCATATCCATCTAGTAAAAAAAATGATTTTCTTTTTTGGTAGGAAAAAGAAAAAAGATCCCAGAGCTGGGGCAGCACTGGGCAATGATAAATTTTAGTTGCAGCCATGGATGTAACTAGTTGAACAAAAGTGGAGGGGGCATGTGCCATCAATAAGCTTCACTAGGTCAAGGGACATGGAGGACAAAGGTTATATACCAAAGGAAAGGATCAACTGCTCCGGGAGTTCAGAGTTGAGCAATTACTCCTTCTGCTTATCATGGAAAAAGAAAAAAGGAATCTGAGCTGATTCTTGGAAATAGGAGATGACAGATTCAAAGGTAGGAAAGTATTTTAGGTGAAAGAACAAAGGTGGAGGATGAAAGCAAGGGGCGTGTAGTTTAAGATGGCCTTCGTTAAGTGTGTATGAAATGGTGTGATGGCATTTGAACTTTGAAAGTGTTCTAATTTTGGTATTACGTAAAGCAGATACCAAATCAAGGATTTAGGTGAAAATACTTCATTTCAGAGAGGATATTCCTAGGAAGCATAGAGAAGGAGTTGTCCTTTGGACAACTGGGGCTCAGCCTCACTGGGGACCCTCTGGGAGACCATATGGAACCCATTTCAGAATTGTGCCTTAACGGGGCAAGGACTTTGACGTATCTATTGACTCTTGTAGCTCCCACAGTGGTTGAGGGGCACTAACTCCCTGGCTATCCAACTCTGCCCAGCTGGGTGAGCCAGCTCCTTCAGCCAGAGAAAGCCCTGGTGCAGAGGAGTGTGAGCACTTGAACTAGGAAACCACCAGAGTGCACCCAATCTATAGGAGACTTTCAGGAAAGGGGAAAGGTGTTGTGGGTGGGGCACCAATAGGCCTGTCAGAGAAAGTTGAGAGGGGTTCCTGGGAGCCCAGCAGTCCATATAGAAATTCTTCATTAATTTTTTTTTTAGCAGCAGAAATCTCCTGCCAGTTCCAAAATATGCTACAGGGGAGAGGCAGTGAGATGGAACAGAGCAGATGTAGGGTGGAGGTTTTATGGCAGGGTGGAGAAGTGGGAAGATGGACAGGAAGTATGACCTGGTGAAAGCCTGAATGGACAAGATGTGGTAAATGATTGGATCTGTGCAGCAGGGTGGCAAGGGGAAATGAGGATACCAAAAGGATGGGGCATCTCCAAGACACACCTTGTTTAGGAAACATCCAAAAGGTGAAGCCACTGAGGAACGCTATGCACTGAACAGACTACAAAACTATCTCTGAGCACTCATCAGCAAATAAAGTCCATTTTAAAGCACCAACGATGTACCATGTGCTTTATCTACATTATTACTGTGCTCTTATAGCCACATCGGCTAGTAGGTACTATTACAATCTCCACTTTGCAAGTGGGGAATTGAGTATTTAGAGAGCTTGAACAACGGGCAGAGTGGCACACAGCTGGGAATTGGACATCAGATTTTTTTTTTTTTTAAAGAGAGAGAGGGAGAGTGAGAGAAAAAGAGAGAGAGAAAAAGTATCAATTTTATTCAGTTTTTCACGTGGCTTTCATTGTTCCAACACCTTATTGTGTATGTGTGCTGGGATTTGAACCCATGTCCTCGTGCATACCAGGCAAGTGCTGTAATTGATGAGCCACCTCTCCAGCCCCAGACATCAGATTTTTTTTTTTTTTTTAGAGCTAGGGACTGAACTCGGGGCCTTGCACATGCTAGGCAAGCACTCTGCCGCTGAGCTAAATCCCCAACCCCAGACATCAGATTTTTTGACAACGCCCTTTCTCTCTATTTCTTTGGTGTGGCCTTGGGGAAATCAGTAAAACGCCAGCAAGAGGTCTGGGCAAATGCCCAGTACCTGGAGTTTCTAAATCACGTTTGCTCATAACTATGCAGAAGCCTGGGGAGAACTTTGTCAGACACAGACAGCATCCTCATTTCACAGGTGAGCAGACTGAGGTCCAAGTCATTAAGTTGCTTTTCCAAAATCTTTTTGCTGATCCCTGCATCTTAACCTCAAACTGTGTTCTGTGACCTTACCCATCCTGGATGCATATGTCAGCAGGAGGCCTCAGAGGAGGAGGACTGATGGAGCTGGAGAAAGACAGGGCGGGGGAGGCTCCATGTCCCTGGAGGTCTGGTCTCTCTGTCCTGTACTCCAATCGCCCTTGGTTAGGCCTGCTCTCCCGACCCTGATGATTTTTACCCCTTGTTATTACAGGAATTTGATCTCTGATTCATATCCTTTCATAGACTGGGAACTTCTTGAGGATAGAGATTTTATCTGATTTCTCTCCATATCCCTAGTACATAGTACAGAATGTGCCCTCAATCAATATGTGATGAGGAGTATAACGATGACAGCTTTCATTTATTGGAATTTTAATCTGTGTCAGGCATGGCGAAGAGCCTTCATAGATGATCTCATAGCATCATGAGTGTGTTAAAACTTGTTTGGTTGCAGGTGAGAAAATTAAACTCAAACTGACTTAAGAAAAGAAAGATGTAGTTCAAAGCCATCCTCAGCAATTTAGCGAGGACATAAGCAACTTAGTGAGACCCTGTTGCAAAATAAAAAATAAACAGGGCTGGGAATGTGGCTCAGTGGTTAAGTGCCCCAGGTTCAATCCTTGTTACAAAAAAAAAAAAAAAAAAAAAAAGATGTATAGCACCCACCAACTGAAAGCTCCACAGGTCAGTCCAGCCCCACGTTCATCTGTGCCTCTCAAATACCATGTCTCCAACTTTTATCTCAGGTTCTTCTGTTTTGGCATTGTTTTTAGACAGGTGTTCCTTGTGCTCAGCAATCGCAGCAGAAAGGAACATCTCTTCCCAGCACATCCTTCACGGGACCCAAGGCAGACTCTCAGTGGGTCAGCTTGGGCAGTGTCTATCTCTGGACCAGCCATATGGTCAGGGTAATTAAACCCACTAAATGGCCATGGTTAGATTTAATACCCAAGGGAAGGGGTCAGCCCACTCAAACCTAGAGGAAAGAGGCTAGCTTTGTCCAGATGCTGGGCAGGAAGAAATGGTAGGGATCTTTTATAATAGTGTCCCTGTTTTCCAGATAAAGATACCAAGCCTCAGCAAACAGAAGTACCTTACCAAAGGTTATAAGGTCAGTAGGTGGTATGGCATGATTTGAGTCCAGGTGTCTGTTTCTGGAGCCTGTGTTCATCCAGGGCAGCACAGAGGGTCTTTCCCATTCTGAGTCTCTCCACTCACTCCCACCCCCAAGTTTTAGCCCATAATGATTCTTCCAACTCATTGCTACTCAGTGTGGTTCATGGGCCATGCTGATCTGCAAACTCTTTGTAACTAGTCCACAATGAGTTAAGTACCAAAATTCTGAGAAATTTATAGAAACATGTTACAGTAACTGGCATAATTATGACATCCAAATGGGTCTGCGATGAGTCATAAATAATTCAAGAGACGCTGCTCTGTTTGGTTGTAGCTAGAATGAAGACATGAGCCTCGGGCTTGCAAAAGAAGCTATGATGGCTTCAGAGAATCCTCCGAGGGAAGCTCAGGGAGGCAGAGCGTCCACCTCACCAGTCAGACAGTAGTTCTGTCACTTGGCCAGCCAAAAAAAGCCTTCTTAGGAACCCCACCCTTAGCACAGGCCACTGCAGCTGACATATCTCTCCTGTCTACGACTGAGACAGGCAAAGAGGCTCAGGCCCAAGCAGCTCTAGAGCCCCAGGGCTCTTGGTTCTGGTCCAGTTGAATGCTGGATGATTCTGCTCAGAGCCTGTGGGCATCTGGTGCTCTCATCGGGGGCCCCACCAGCTGATGCTTCCACACTGTCTCCCAGAGGGAGGATGATGGCAGACATAGGCCTCCCTTGAAGAGCCACCTTAAAACCAGATGGTTTATTTTAACCAGATGGTTTATTTTAAAATCTGGTGAAGGTCAGCTCTAGGTACAGAGTGACGCCTCCTGTTGTGATGCTGGGCATCCTTGAGTTGGCCCCTGGGATGTGGCCAACTCTTGCTTCTCCCTTGGTTGGACATTCCCTGATGCCAGGGGTCATGGATCAACAGAACAGTTCCAGGCACGCGCATTTCTAAAAGCCAAGATGACTCAGGGTAGCAAGTGTGAACCACAAGGAGACTGAGAAGCCAGTGCAGCCATTCACTGGGGGGTTAACCGTGGTGTGGCATCTTGGCTGCGTTAACTTGCCTGTTCTGTCGTGCCTGGTGCAGGGAAAAGAGCCCTGATATACTTTGTTTTTGTCAGTTTTTCCACTGCTGTGACCAAAAGACCTGACAAGAGCAATTTTAGAGGAGGAAAAGTTCATTTTGGCTCCTGGCTTCAGAGGTCTCAGGCCGTAGATGGCCGACTGCACTGCTCTGGTGCAGAGGTGAGGCGAACATGGTGGTGGAAGGATGTGGTAGAGGAAAGCAGCCCAGGACATGGCCACTGGGAAGCAGAGAGAGCTTCATTCACCACAGACAGAACATATACCCCCTGGGCGTGCCCGCAGGGACCTACCTCCTCCAGTCGCACCCTACCTGCCTACCGTTAGCACCCAGCTAATCCATATCAGTGGATTAAGCCATTGATTAGACTACACCTCTCCTAGGGTCTTTCTTACACCTCATATCTAAGCTACAACACCCTGGATGAGAAGCCTGGCTTTTCTCTTTTGCTGGGTAGCTGTGGGCTTTTCACATAACTACATCTCAGTGACTGCATTTGGAAAACCGCTCCTAGACTGATTCTGAGGGTGACCTGAGATAAGGCTGTGAAGAACCTCTTAGGAACAGGCCCGAGAGCATGGAGATGGAAACGAGAATGCTTCCTCCCCTTCACACACCTCTGTGTGACCAGGAATAGGTTTCTAAGCTTCTCTGAGCTTAGACGATCTGTATCTATACAGTGAAATACCTACATGCAACGAAGTGTAGAGCAGAGCATGGGCCACAGTAGGTGCTCGCTGCATGCACATTAACTTCACACCGATTTATGACTAATGCTGGGCATCAGGTACACTAGGTCAGGCATCGAGGATATCATGGTAAGGAAAGACAGACTCTGTCCCTTCCCGAGGAATTTAATAGGGGAAATGAATCATAAGGAAAACAGACATTCACAACTGTGGCACTTACTACAGAATGAGGTACAAAGTGCTAAGTGAGGACGGGACAAGATAATTTGACCAACTTAGGGATGTCCAGAGGGGTATCCCTGAGGATGTGGTATTTGAACCCATATCCGAGGCACATGAAGAACATTTTGGATAAACACTTTGTAGAACCCTGTGATGGGGGGATCTGAGTTAGTTTAAAGGGACTAAGAAGAGGCCAACGTGGTGAGAGTGGAGGGACTGAGAGGGACAGGTAAGAGGAGGCTGGAGAGGAGAGGCCAGATCTTGCAGAACTTGCTATGGAATTTAGACTTTGTCATGTTTTAAGTGGGAGTGGGAATTAAATGATCATACTTGATTTCAAAACAGATCCTTCTGGCTACAGCTTAGAGACAAAGTATGTGTGCCAGCATGACACAGCTGGCTGTTACCAGACCATTGCTCTGGTGCAGGGGAGTGAGCAATGGGGTTGAGGTAGTGGGGATGGATCATGGATTTGGAGAGGGGATGGGGACAACTAAGGGGGTGAAGTGGATGGCATTGCAGAAATGTGTTCCTGGGCCAGGTGCAGTGGTGTCCTCCTGTAATCCCAAAGACTGGGGAGACTGAGGTAGGAGGATGGCAGATTTGAGGCTGGCATAAGCAACTTATTGAGACCCTGTCTCAAAATAAAAAGTAAAAAGGGCTGGGGACATGACTCAGTGGTGGCACATTTCTGGGCAATCCCTGTACAATAAATAAATAAACAAACAAACAGATAAATACATAAATAGCAGTTCCTGGGAAGGTAGAGTTCCCGAAAGAGGAGCAGGCTTGGGGACATAAGCCCATGAGTCTGGTTTTAGATTGTATTTGAAATATTTCTGAGACATCTAAAAGGCAATTACCAGAAGTGGTAATCTGATGAGATGCAGCTCACTAGTAACTTTATCAAGAATATTCTCAGTGTGTGACAGTGCACAATGACATTCATGGGAGTGAGGAAGTTGTCACTATCTTAATTGTGGTGATGGTTACCCAGGTGTTTGCCTGTAATAAAACTCATCAGATGGTACACTTCAGATATGTGTGGCTGATTGTACATCAGTTGTGCCTCACTAAAGCTGTCAGAAAATGTGAGCAAGAGTGAGGACAGGGACAGAGAGCAGCGACTCCTTGGAGGAGGTTGGCAGTGGAGGGAGAAATGGAGCCGTCGCTGGAGAGGATGTGAAGTTGACGGAGTTGGCTTTTGTTTTTTGGTTTCATCATATGTGTAGACTGAGAGGAAGGATGTGAATAAGAATTAGAGATAGAAAATCCAAAAGAAAGAAGGGATGGTAAGAAACACAAGGTTCCCAGGAAAGGGGGAAGGGAGCTGCTAAACTCCAGGTGGAGAGTTGGCTTTAGATGAGGACAGCTCCCAGGCTGAAACAGAAGGGCAAGAGCAGAGGGTACGTGTTGGGGTGTGTGTGTACGTATGTGCATGTACACGTGTATGCATGTGTGTGTGTGTGTGTGCGCGCATGTGCGAGTGGGAGCCGGAAAGGAATGTTGTTTTCTTTCTTCATCCTGTAGAAGGTGGAGTTTTCACTGAGGTTGAGGGCAGAGGAGTCCTGGTGGGGGAGAGGTTCAAGGAAGCCATTGGTTGGTTACTGTGCAGTGTCCAAGGTGAAGATCAGAGTTCTGGGGAAGCCCTCTGCCACGTAGCGCGACAGTTTGGGGAGTGTCCAGTTTGCTGGGCATAGGCATGGAGGAGGTGATGGGGAGGGGACCAGGGCAATGAAAAGCACAGGCGAGAGATTTCTCGGTATTGACGATGCTGGACCTTGATCTGAGCGTAATGAGGAAGGACATGGGAAAGAAAAAGGGGGATGGACCATCCAGAAGAAGGTAGAGGGCCAGGGACTTGAGGTGCCAGTGCCATCAAAGAGCAGCTGGAGTGGACCTTGGACACTGTGCCAGTCAGAAGAGTGGAGGTCGTGGCTGGATGGTGCAGTGCATGGGCTGCAATTTCAGTCCAGTTGTGACTGTCCACAGGGTCCAGGGTGGGGCTGTGGGAGGTGAATGACTGAATGGGCGAATGAGGGAATATATTTGTGTGACCACCTGGGCCATTTTCCTTCTCTAATTAGCCCAACAGCCTGCCTTTTCCATCCTTTGGTTTGCAATGACCCTGCCCAGATCCCTCAACTGCTTCAGTCTTCCTCCATGTTTCAGCTTAAAATACATCCTCTACTAAGAAGCTCTTCTTTCTCTTCCTCCTCTCCTCCTCATCCTCCTTCTTCTTTTCCCTTCCTCTTCCTCTTCCTCCTCCTCCTCTGCTGTCTTCTTCTTCTTCTTCTTCCTCTTCCTCTTCCTCTTCCCTTTCCTTTTCCCCTTCCCCTTCCCCTTCCTCTTTCCCTCCTTCTCCTCCTCCTCCTCCTTCTCCTCCTCTTCCTCCTCCTCCTCCTTCTTCCAAAAGAGAGAGGAACAGTGAGACAGAAAGAGAGAAAATCAATTCTGTTTAGTTTTTCATGTGGCTTTCGTTGTTCTGACATGTCACTGTGTATGTGGTACTGGGGTTCGAACCCATGTCTTTGCCTGTGCCAGGCAAGTGCCGTAATCACTGAGCCACCACTCAAGCCCCTAAGAAGCTCTTCTTGAGTGCTACACCCGAAGGGGTCCTCGTGAGAACTAAAATCCTCTGAGATAAGAAGCCCCTCACCACAAACATGCACCCCTCTATTCTTGCCCCACATTCCTGTCTGTGTTCCCACATGTTGCACACCATGGGTGGCTCCTGGGGCCGGTGCTGGTTACACTGATTGTAATTATCAGTAGCCTTCACTGGCAGGCTGTCCTCCCCTGACAGCTCATCCTGCACCTGGCTCTGGGCTGAGATTTCACCAACACTTTCCTGTTTCTCCCTCATGATAATTTTATGAGAGGGTGGTACCATCACACCCTCTTTTTTAGATGAAGATTCCAAGAGAGTCAGTGACTTGCCTGGAGTTGTATAATCCAGGAGTGGTTTTGCTCATTTTTACCTCTCGAGTCCCTGAGTGGAAAGGAGTTCTGTCTGGTTCCCAGCCCCACACCCAGTTCAATGTTAGTTGCCTGAGCTAAACTGGCCCTCAGCGGCAGGGTCCACACAGTCCTTGGCTCCCACAGAGGTAGACACAGGTAGGGAAGGGCTGACTCGGGACCAGCACAGCTGCTCTGCTCATGCTCCGGGGGCCTGCTATGGACTGAATGTGTCCCCTCAAAGTTCACTTGAAGCCGTAGCCTCCAGTGTGACGGTATTTGGAGAGGGGTCCTTTGGGAGATAACTAAGGTTAGTGTTGGCATCAGAGTGGGCCCTAGTGGTGGGATGAGTGCCTTGTGAGACACCAGAGCTTTCTTCTGTCCTTCATGCTTATACATGTGAAGGCCATGTGAAGTCATAGTAAGAAGGTGGATGTTTACAGGCCAGGAAGAGGGTCTGGTCCTCTCCAGGAACTGAGAAAACCAGCACCTTGATGTTGGACTTCCCAGACTCCAGAGCGGTGAGAAATACATTTCTGCTGTTCAAGTCAGCTAGGCGTTCTGTGAGCGCAGCCCAAGCTCGCGAACCCAGCCCCTCTTCCAGGTCCTCTCAAAGGGCTCACGCTTGCTTCCCTTCTTGCTGGCCCGCCATCTTGAAGGAGCCTTGCTTGTGCTGATTCTTCCTCCTTCAGAGGGGAAATCCACCCACCCAGGCGTGCATACAACAATCTCAGTTCTGTCTCCTGAACTCGCACAGAATACGCCCATTTTCTCCTCCCTGGTGTCCCTTCAGGGATTTCAGGCAGAGATTATGACCAGCCGCCCATTTTAGGTTCCACGAGGACAAAGGCCATGTCTGTCTGGTTCATTTCCGTGTCACTAGGACCTTGCATGCCTCTTACCCCAGAGGTGAAGCCTTATACATATTTGTTGGCTAAATGAACAAAACTACTTCTCTCCAGGTTAAATATTTCCAGTTCCTTTAACTGTACCTCCAAGAACTCAGTTCCAAGCCACATTTTCTCTGTCCTCTTTTCCTACCACACTTCTGTGCTCATTTTTCGGGGGCAGAACTTTCGTTCCTGTGAAAGAGGGAAGTGTTGATACTTACTGTTTGACAAACTGTCAGACATTTCTCCCACATCTTTTCTTTTCCTCTATTCCTTTGTCATTTCACAATTACGCCAACTCCCCAAAAGTTGCAAAAAGCAAGAAAACCGAAAGAAAAGCTTAGTCCTCTTTTTTTTCCATATTTTTTATTGGTGCACTGTAGTTGTACATAATGGTGGGATTTATTGTTACATATTGTACAAGAGACCTCTTAATGTTCACCCTGAAGTCATCATTTAGAGAAGCTGAATGAGGACAAGAAGAGAGGTGGTGTAGAGAGGCAGGATCAGATCTCGGGAACCAGTGGAACAGGTCGCAAGTCTCAGCTCCACCATTCCAGTGCTGTGTGACCTGGGGCAGGTGACGACCTCTCTGAGTGCTGGTCTCCACATCAGTATATAACACTTACCTTGCACCCCCACCTTTAGGGTGAAGAGTAAATAAGACAACACCTGCCCCTAGCAGTGCACCTGGCACAGAGTGACCTGGAATATTGATCATGAACAGGACAGAGAGAGAGGCAAGGGTCCTACCAGAGATGGGTGAAGGCATCTCTGTTGGAAGGAGCCAGTCTCAAGTCCCAGCTTGTCCTCTGGCTGGGTCACCTTGCACAAGCAGTTTTCCACTCCTTATCTGCAGTCATGGAAGTGATGACAGGGCCACTCGAGATGACTGGGAGGGCTGGTTGAGTGGGTGACATGAAAGTCCCCAGGGAGCTGACAGATCTTCCAACAGATATTTGTTCTTTTCTTCACTTGTGGTATGAACTCTCTCTCAGTAAGTCACATGGAAAGAAAGGCAGATTCCTGTGAGGAGGAGGGACAGGGACTGGCACATAGAACTGTGGAAGGAGGCCTGTCTTGTTCAAAGTAGGAGCTGGTCCCCAGGTCTGACCTGAGCCCTTTGGGTGAATACCTTTCCTCGCCCTCCTCCCTCTCTCCTCCAGCGTCCCCCACCGTGCCTTCTTATTCACGATGATTATTTGGTGGTGGTGGAGTGGGCTAGACAAACTCTACCACTAAGCCACTGAGTTACATCCCCAGCCCAGTGATGCGCTGTTTTGGACTTAATGAATCTGTTGTTGAGCAGCGTTTATAAAGGTGCTTAGTGGCCATGTGCAGTGGCACGTGCCTGTAATCCCAGTGATTCAGGAGGCTGAAGAAGAAGGATCGTAAGTTTGAGGCCAGTCTCAGCAACTTCGTGAAGCCCTGAACAACTTAGTGAGATTCTGTCTCAAAATAAAATATAGAAAGGTCTGAGGATGTGGCTCAGTGGCTGAGCACCCATGGGCTCAATCCCCACTACCCTCCCCCTCCAAAAAAACTGCTTAGTGCCTGGCACATGGTAGAAAACTTGAATATTTATTGAGTGGACAAATGAATATTATAGAAAAATACAACAGTCTTTTTCCTTTTAATGGTGAAATCAAGTCACTAATCATCCTACATTTTTTTTTCTTTTAAAGAGAGAGGGACAGAGAGAGAGAGAGAAAGAGAGAACTAACCTTATTTAGTTTCTCATGTGGCGTTAGTTTTTCTGCCACTCAGTTGCGTATGTTGTGCTGGAGTTCAAACTGGGTCCTCGTGCATGCCAGGCAAGAGCTCTACAGCTGAGTCACTGCTCCAGCCCAGTTTGTGAATCCTTTAAGACTACAAAATATATACATGCTGCTTCTAAAAAAAAAAGTAGATAATGTAGTTGATCAAAAAGAAAAAGAATAACACTCCCAGGCAATGGCACTGTTCAGCCATAAGCATGGTGTTAATGATTTGCTTTCTAGACCCTTCTAAACATTCCCGTAAGTAAACCCATTAAATACCAGTGAAGGCATATTGTTTGATAATTGACTGTATTTTTATTTACGTGTAATAATATTCTGAATGTCTGTGTCATTGAAAAAATCTTCTGTGACATTTTTGATTTTTTTTTTTTAAGAGAGAGGGACAGTGAGAGAGACAGAGAAAGAGAGAAACAACTTTATTTAGTTTTTCACATGGCCTTCATTGCTCCAACACTCAGTTGTGTACGTGGTGCTGGGGTTTGAACCTGGGTCCTCATGCTTGCCAGGCAAGCGCCAAAACTGCTGAGCCACCACTCCAGCCCCACATTTTTGATTTTTTAATATTTATATGGCCTTGTATGAATGTTGAACATTTAGATTGTTTCCAATTTTTTTTTCAAACATGTATATGGTGCTTGCCATTACACTGTTCTAAATGTTTTTCCTATGTTAACTCATATCCCCCTCCCCTGGCAAATCACTATGAATAAGGAGAAGGCAGAGAGGAGGAGGAGTGGGAGGAGGGGGAGGAGGACAGTAACTCACCCAGGTCACACCAGGGGACCAGTCTAAAACATTTTGAGTTAGGTACTATTGCAGTTCCCATTTTGTTAATTGGGACAATTAAGCAGAAGAAAGACTGAGTGACTTGCCTAAGGTCACACAACTAGTAAGTTAAGTGGTGGGGCCTGATTGAAATCCAGGCAGTGATGTGTACTTGTAATCCTAGCAACTCTTGAAGCTGAAGAAGGAGAATCACCAAGTTTGAGGCCGGCCTCAGCAACTTAGTGAGATTTTGTCTCAAAATAAAATAAAAAGGTCTGGGGATATAGCTCAGTGTTTGCCTAGAATATACAAAACCCTGAATTTCTCCAGTGACACACGCACGCACACACACACCGGGCAGACAAGGGTCCCAGGTCTGCGGGTTCAGCTTTCACACTCTACCATCTTAGCTTCAGTGACCATACCTTCAGAAAGTCCTGTACATATCCTTAGTCATTCTTTGCTGTAAGTGAAGAATATGGAATAACTGGGTCAAAGAGTGTGCACATTTGACAGTTTTTTGATGCAAACTCCTCCAAATTGTTTCTGTTCTTGAGTTCTCCAACTCTCATCTCTCAGTGTCTCTTACCCTGAGCAGCAATACTTATCTGGTCCATGGATCTGGGTCTACAGGAAAACTCCCAGGCGTTCTGAGACAATGTTCTGCACACTGTACCCTGGGCCTGGTGTTCTCCTCCTCCAGGAAGCCTTCCTGATCCCTCAGGCAGCTCCTTAGTGTTTACCTTTGCTGCTGTGGCTCTGAACATGCTGGACTGTGGCTGTTTGTCCAGTGCTATGAGCTCTTAGAGGTGGGATCTGTGACCAAGACATCTGAGCGTCAGTCCTAGTGCGGGGCCCAGCATGGCCTGAGAGCACCTGGAGCCATCTCTGTCAAGTCATGAGTGTGCTGGTGAGCAGGGAGTGCGGGGAGTGCACTCAGGGCGGGAATGGCTCTGGGCACCCCGGGCACTGTCTTATCCTAGCACCCAGTAGTGCCTGGCCCCATAACAAGTGCTCCCCACTACCATTTGATGAGTTAGCATTATTGAGTGTGGGAGCCCTGCTTCTATTCCTCCTCAAACATCTGGCTTCCACCAATTTCACTTACTTTTTGAAAAATGAAAAATAGGGCTGGAGCGGTGGCTCAGTGGTTTCGGCGCTTGCCTGGCAGGCGCGAGGACCCAGGTTCAAACCCCAGCACCACGTACACAACTGAGTGTTGGAGCAACTGAGGCCATGTGAAAAACTTAATAAAGTTGTTTCTCTCTTTCTTTGTCTCTCACTGTCCCTCTCTCTTAAAAAAAAAAAAAAAGAAAGAAAGAAAAATGAAAAATATAAAAAAATGCACAAAGAACAAAATAACACACCCAACTCAAACATTCATCAATAACCACAGAAACATCTTGCATTGCATTCTTTCTAGTTTTTCTCTGTACTTAACTATAGAAGCATATTTTTAGTTTTTAATTTTTAGTTTTTTTTTAGTATTAGGGATTGAACCCAGGGGCACGTTACCACTGAGCTATATCCCCGGTCCTTTTGGTTTTGAGACAGGATCTCAGTATGTTGCTGAGGATCTTGCTAAGAGGCTGGAGTTTGTGACCCTCTTGCCTCGGGCTCCCAAATCCATGGGATTACAGGTGTGAGCCACTCCTAACTACATACACATTTGTTTTTAAAGGTAATGAAGACTTTATTCAAAACCATCTCAGTAAAGATATTGCAACAGGGAGGAGAGATCAGGCTTAACTCCCTGGGTGCATTTTTTTTTTTAAGAGAGAGAGGGGAATAGTGAGACAGACAGAGAGAGAGAGAATCAGTTTTATTTAGTTTTTCATGTGGCTTTTGTTGCTCCTACATTTCCTTGTGTAGATGGTGCTGGGGTTCGAACCTGTCCTCACACATGCCAGGCAAGCACTGGCTGGAGCTACTGCTCCAGCCCCTAGATGCACCTTTTTAAAGAACTGCTCTCCTACTGCACATTTCACTGAACAGCCTGCCTTTTTTTTTTTTTTAACTCAAAGATCAGAACCTTCACCCATGCTGTTACATGTTCTGCAGTACAATTTCCTCCTATCTCATGGAGATACCCCATTTGTATCCAAATATCTCTTCCACTCTTGCACCAGAGCGCTCACTGTCAACTCTATCACGGAGGGGAGATTGATTCTCTTTCCCACTTTTCCTGCACTTTTATTACACTTTTACACTGAGAAATCCGTTTCGAGCATTGTTCCTACAAGCCAGTCTCACGGTGTTTGACCGGGTTCTCAGCAGGGCGAGAAGTGCACGCGCAGCTGCTGATGCTCGTGTGTTACTATGCACTGGCTCCCTTGCTCCATCCTGAAGAAGGCCAGCGATAGGCAGAGCCTGTGAGCAACAAGGCTCTTGTATCAGGTGCCTGCTGCCCAATGCCCACCTCTGCCACTTACTCTTGTCACTCTGGGTATCTCTCTGTACCTCAGTTTCCCCATCTATAAAATATCTCTATATGGTTGGACACGGTGGTGCATCCCTGTAATCTTAATATTCAGGAGGCTGAGGCAAGAGGATTGCAAGTTCAAGGCCAGCCTCAGTAACTTAGTGAGATCCTGTCTCAGAATAAAAAATGAAGGGCTGGAGCAGTGGCTCAGTGGTTATGGTGCTTGCCTGGTATGCACGAGGACCCAAATTCAAACCCCAGCACACATACACAACAAAGTGTCTGAGGAATGAAAGTCACATGAAAAGCTAAATAAAGATTGCTTCCTCCTCCTCTCTCTTTCCCTTCTTTCTTTAAAAAAAAAAAAGTGAAAAGAGCCAGGGATGTAGCTCAGTGGTGGAGTGTGTGCCCAGCATACACAAATCCCTGGGTTTGATCCCCAGCACTATAGAATTAATTAATTGATTTAATTTAATAAAAAATCTTTTTATGGGGTTGTTAAAATTTGAGTTAATGTGTACAGAGAATACCCGGAGGGTAGCACATCATCAATAAACATGTTATTATTATTAAAATGGCTAAGGAAGATATGTTAAGCCCCACTTTACAATGAAGAGTCATAACCAACGGATAGCTTCAGTGACTTCTCTTTGGCACTTTTGGGGAGTCTAAGCTCTGGCTCCAAAGGGTCCTGCAATTTGTTAAATATCTGAAAATAGCACATGCTGTATCGTATGTGACATGTATTTTGTATGCTTTTGGATAACTCCATCTTTTTTTAACTCTCTTTTTTTTTTTTTTC
>PVKS010043332.1:0-14945 GCA_004027875.1 Aplodontia rufa | reverse complement strand
GGTCCAGTTTGATGGTCACTAGCACATGTAGGTATTTAAATGAAAATTATGTCAATTCCAATAAAATGTAGAATTCAGTTCCTTGTTTCCTTGTACCACATTTCTTCTTTTTTTTTTTTTAAAGAAGGACAGTGAGAGAGAGAGAGAGAGAGAAAGAGAGAATCAATTTTATTTAGTTTTTCATGTGGCTTTCATTGCTCCAACACTTTGTTGTATACCTGGTGCTGGGGCTCCAACCTGTGACATCATGCATGCCAGGTAGCACTGTAACCACTGAGTCATGGCTCCAGCCCCACATTTCTTCTTCTTTAAAAAAAATTTTGTGGTACCTGGGATAGAACTCATGATCTTGCATAAGCTAGGCAAGTGTGCTACCACTAAGCTATACCAGCCCTTACTCACTACATTTCAAGTGCTTAACAGCCACATGTGGCTAGTGGCTAATGTCCTGGACAAAGAAGAGATGGAACGCTGCCATCAAACCAGAATTCTATTGGACAGAGCTAAAGGAACACTTCAGCCAGAGCAGAAGGCACTTCCATATGGAAAATCACAGTGGAGACATAGGGATGAAAGGGGATCACAGCTAGGAAAGGGCCACTTTGTCTTCTGAGCAGCACCAGGCTTTAGATATTACTGCCCAATGGACACAGTGGTGACCTAGAGTTGCTAAGTATCTGGGTCTCTCCTGCATCCATTTACCAGGGGAGATCAGAATTAAGGAGCATGGAATACACTTGAATTACTCAGGGAAAGGACCTACAGATCAAAAAACATCCTTCTTCTTAAAAAGTAACTTGTCCTTGAAGCACCTCTGGCAAAAAGACACAGAGCCAAGGTCACGGAACAATGCTGAGGAGTTAATGAATGAGACGTGTGGGAGGGAAGTCCATTCCAAGAGAGGTGCCTCCTGCCTGACGCAAACCTGGCATTCAGATCTGACAAAAGGAATTGGAGGCAGCTCAAGAACTACCCTGTCCAGTGTCTCATTGCCTAGGCCTCACGGAGACAGGAGACAGAGGTCCTAAGCTAGGCTTCTCAGGCCTGGCTCTTGAGATTAGTGTGAAGAAGGAAATTTTTTAAAAAAGGAAAAAAAGAGAGAGAAAGAATTTCCAAACCTAAAAAGTTCAGGTTTGATTCATCACCGAGGTCTTCACAGTCCCGTGAAATGAACTAAGAGATGTTGAACCAGTTGCTACCCACCGTCTAGGATGGATACTCACAATATTTGAATTTATGCTTTGACTAGTATACCTGATTTTGCCAGATTGCAGACCAGCAAAGAGTGAGGACTGTGGGATCGGTTTCTTTTAACGCACAACATGAAGACAGGCTTTCACTGCCAGCTCCCTCTGGCCAATACAGAATCCTCTTGCTCAGGAAAACTCAGACCACTGCTTCTGAACACTCTTCCAAGAGAACAAGCTGGATTTCCTTACCTGACTGCTCGGTGGCAGATTTTGGATTGTCTTGAGCAGTTGCTTTTGCAAAAACACCAACTGTGGGCAAACTACTGTCCACAAGACCAATAGCCTCATAACCAACATCGGGGCCCAAATCACTCCTAGGGAAGGAGAGAGAAGAGGGGGCTTCTGTCAAGGGACTGTAAGGAATAAGACAATAGCACACACATTCCACAATGCTGCACTCTCATGTCAGCCAAAAACCTTAGGCTGTGTAACAAGAAGAGAAACGTCAAACAGATTTGTAGCCACTCGGACATTGGGGATGACTATGACAAAGTAGGATTATCCCAAAAAGCCTTTATTTTTCCTTAAGAAGTCACTATACATATCACATATACATACAATGACTTAAAAATTTTTAAGCTTTATATCCTATGCCAATCTGGGGAGGGATGGGTTCCCCACTTCTGCTATTTACTTCCTTCCTTCAAACTTATCCTAAAATTGCCTTTTGTTTTGTGGCACTAGGAATTGAAGCCAGGGGTACTCTACCAATAAGCTACATCTCCAGCCCTTTTTATTTTTTTTTATTTTGAGACAGTCTCACTGAGTTGCTGAGGCTGGCCTCAAACTTGCAATCCACCTGCCTCAGCCTCCTGAGTCACTGGGATTACAGGCGCGCACCAAGGCACCTAGCCTGAGTTGCTGTTTTGAAGCTTGGAAGAATATTCCATTTTCGTGGAACTTGGAATTTGATTTGAGATGTTTTATGATTTCATTAGGTATATTTATCCTTCACATTCATTTTTCAAGCCTAGAATACCTTCTTCTTTTTTAAGAGGGAGAGAATGAGAGAGAGAGAGAAGAATCAATTTTATTTATTTTTTCATCTATTTTTTGTTTCTCTGACACTTAGCTAGTATGTGGTACTAGGGTTTGAACCCAGGTCCTCATGCATGCCAGGAAAACACTCCAACCACTGAGCCACTGCTCTAGCCCCTGGAATACTTTCTATAAAGAGGCCCCATTTATCCACTTGGCCATTTTAATTGTTCTTCTTGGAAACTTTTCTTATCATTATCATACCTTTCTTAATATGCTAGAACTTCTCAGAATATTTGAGGCATAGATGCATTATCACCATGGTTTTTGGTGATAATCTGATATTCTAGCTGTTTTGTTCCCGCCGCTCTATATTTTATCTTCTTGGACACAGTAACTCATTGGACTGGTGTGTTCAGTGAAGAGTCTACAATGACTCCTTGGAATCTGTTCTAGGCGCTAACTGGTAACTGTATTTTTCTTAACTGCACTATCTTATATGTGTTGAGCCTGAAATTTAACTGTTTTTTTTTTGCTGGTCACTCATAAAACTGTGTGTGACTGTTCCAAAATGTACTTCCATCAGCTAAGAATATTCCCAACAACCACCACTTAGAGGCTTCCAAATCCTTGAAATTTTTATGTACTCCATCTTTCAAAGCAAGAAGATCAAAGAGTATTAAATAGGGACAGCTCTGGGACTCAGGACTGTTCAGTGCTAACCTTTATCCAAAGAACTGCCCTGTATACCTGACTTTGAATCACTGATCTGAAGGGTTACACATGAATGGGCAATCTTTTCCCCCCTAGTATGCTGGGTTCATTAGGCTTCCAGTAAAGAATAAATTAAAATATTAAAATATACTATTGTCTATTCCTAAGAGTGTACTTTTGTACCACCAATTATAGCTCAAATTCTGAGCTTTTGCCAGAAATGATGGTGCCATCTTTATCCATTCACCTCAGCTGACTTATGCCAAACAGAACACTTACCAGGTGGTTTCTTTTCTTTTTTTTTAAGGAGAGAAGGACAATGAGAGAGAGAGAGAGGGGAGAGAGAGAGAGAGAATACATTCTTTATTTAGTTTTTCATGTGGCTTTCATTGCTCTGACACTTAGTTGTGTACGTGGATGCTGGGGTTTGAACCTGTGTCCTCGCACATGCTGGGCAAGTGCCCTAACTGCTGAGCCACCGCTCCAGCCCACCAGGTGGCTTCTTGATGGACTTTTCCCCCATCTATGTGAAGTCAACTGCCCCACAAGGAAACTAAACCGTAACTCTGCGTTATAACTTATTAATACTGAGTTCTAAGCAATGGAATCCCCAAGGCACAGAACTATTACCAGAACATTGATTGATGCCAGTATGGCTTAGCAGCTCCAGTCATATTTTCTCCAGCCAATCTTCCACTCACAACAGCATGATCATGATGCTCAACGCGTCTCCTACCCAACTTTATATCATAGAAGCACGCAGCATCTCCTGCCTTTGGGAAAAATATACAACATGGACACATGATCTTTAAAAAACTCAAGTTAAAGATAGAATATAAACTTTGGGGACTAGAAGAACCCATGCAATATTAACTAAGTTGTGCTTTCCCTCTTCAGATTAGAAACATACCTAAACTATTAAAAATAGTTAGATTCCATTTCCCCCAGTACTAGGGACCGAACCCAGGGGCACTAGAACACTGAGCTACAGCCCCAGCTAATCAACTAGCCATCCATCCATGCACCCAACCATTAATTGTAGTACTGGGGACTGAACCCAGGGGGCACTCTACCACTGTGCTATACTACCCCAGGCCTTTTCATTTTTCGTTTTGAGACAGGACCTTGTAAATCACCCAGTTGGCCTCAACTTTGTGATCCTCCTGCCTCAGCCTCCCGAGTTACTGGGTTTTTAAAGAAAAATTAGTCTATGCTTCCACAACACTAACCTAAATTTCCTTTGCTTCAATTTATATATACTTGTTTCTTTTCATTCTGTCGTTAGCAGACAGGCCATTTAATAACCACGATTTTCAGAATATTCTTTTCTATATGTGGAAACCAGTTTTTTAGATGTGACTACCTCTCATCTAGAAATACTTTCTAAGGTAAGGGTTTTTTCATCATTCAGTATTCATTCCTTCCTTCAGCAAATATTTATGGAGTACTTATTATGTACAAAAGCATTATGCTGTCTGGGTTGCTGAGATGAAACTGACATGGACTTTGCCTACGAGGAGTGTGTACCCTGTACAGGAAGATGTAGCTCTATTCATAACTACAGGGCAATGCAAACAAGTAAAGTTCCTAAGACAGGTAGAGACCCAATGAGCTAAGTGTTTTGGCCACAGGGAGAGGAGCCCCTGCTGGGGGTGAACAGGGCCAGCTTCAGGCAGGATGTGGTATTTGAGCTCTCTAACCCTTGCTCATCTTTATGGCTATTTGGCCTCCCCCAAAGCAACGTAAAAATCCAGCAAGTGAGCAATGGCAAAGTAAACTATGAAATCCACTTAATGGAATTTTATATAGTCATTAAAATGTTTACAGAGTCTGAAGCAACATGGAAAATGCTTACATTTATGATATTAAATAAAAAACAGCAGAATACAAATGTTTATATATAGTATGGTCGCTATCACTGTGTAAGACAAAGAGGAAACTTATGTGCAAGAAAATAAAGACAGGTGCTGGAGCAGTGACTCAGTGGTTGGAACGCTTGTGTGGCATGCACGAGGACCTGGGTTCAAACCTCAGCACCACAAACACAACTAAGTGTTGGAAAGACAAAAACCAGAGGAAAAAATAAATAAAATTGATTCTTTTTCATTCTCTCTATAAAAAAAGAAATTTAAAAAAAACAAGGCAAGGAAATACACTAAAACATTATGGTTGCTAAAGATGATTGTCCCCCTTTCTTCTGCTTATCTGGATCTTCTACGCTGAGCACATGTTACTTTTATTACAGGTTAAAAATATCCACTACATTTTATAGTACTGGGATTTGAACTCTGGGGCTGTAATCTCAGTAACCCCCTTTTTGGTACTGAAGACTGAACCCAGGGGCACTTTACCATTAAGCCACATCCCCAGTTCTTTTTTTATTTGGAGAGGGTCTTGCGAAGTTGCTTAGGGCCTACGTTGGTGAGGCTGCCCCCAAACCTGTAATTCTCCTGTCTCAGCTTCCAGAGTCACTGGGATTATTGGCATGCACCACTGTGCCCAGCTCCCTAGCCTTTTTTATTTTTTTCAATTTTGAGACAGGGTTTTACTGAGTTGCTGAGATTGGTCTTAAACTTGTAATCCACTTCCCTCAGCCTCCCAAGTCACTGTGAATATAGTCACGTGCCACCAATCCCTGCAAAATCCAGTACATTACATCTTTTAGAAAAAGTGGTGTTTGAAGGGGGAAAAATCCTTCCAAGGCTCCTATGTCCTTATTTGCAGAGTCTATAATCAAACACAATATACTTGTGATGATTTAGCACAGGGGAAATTACCTCATGGTTCCTACACACACTATAGTCTTGTTTGTGTCATAATAGGTTTTTAAAAACAGCTAAAAATAGTACTCAAGGAAAATGAAAACAGAGTGATTTTCCTTTCCAGGGAACATGTAGAAAATTGCCTCATCTTCTAGTCCTTGGACTCACATCTGAGCTATGGGAACAGCAAGCAGATCCATCTGTGCTGTGCACGTGCTTGCCAGAGGTTACACCATGGTTGTTGCCAACAAGTAGAACAGGAAGAATTCTATTCCTATAGGTGCACACACTATTCTTCTCATCTTCCACTAGCTTGCAGATGAGGCCATATTTCACCTTCTGTTTTTTATTCGTTTTTTTATTCTTGATCTTCTAAATCAAACAGTTCACAAGTTTCTATTCTCTCCCCTGGGCCTTCCAACACTTCAACCCTATTTGGTTAAGCTGTTAATGAGCGTTAGCACAGCACCTAGAAGACCCACCCATAGACTGGAGATGATGACTCGTGCCTGGCCACACTCTAGCACACTTACCACCCAGATGTTAGAGCGTGCTTGTAGCTCTGCATTGACCCGGAAGCCACCAAAATCTGAGTCTATTTCCAGTCCACCGGACTTGGCCAACTCAACATTGGGTTCCAGCCCCACAGCTGCCACTATATGGTCAGTTTCTACCTGAGGCAAAAAGGAAATTCAATCAATTACCAGTTTTCCATGTATGCCTATTGATATAACAACTACAAGCCATGCCACTAATAGGGACTTTAAAAAAATCATGGGTTAACTTACCTCTGGTAAACAGATTTAAGTTCTATTTCATAAACAACCCTCTCAGCCCCACACACATACTATCTGAACTGAAATCTACCACCCTAACAAGGACTCAAATTATACAGATAGGAAGGGGATAAGGGAAAGCGGTTCACAGGCACCCAATCTGGCTCTCATCATTCGGGGTGGGGTGGGGTGGGGTGTGTGTGTGTGTGCTGGGGATGGAATCCATGGCCTTGTGCATGCAAGGCAAGTGCTCTACCACTGAGCTACACATACAGTTTTCATCCTCTGTTTAATGTAGTGCAGTGGTAAAGGGTCCCTGGGTTTAATCCCCAGTACAAGAGTTGGGGAAGGGAATGAAGAAATGGGGAAAGGTGAGGCGAGGGCTGGAAGGCTTTCTGGCAGTCTGTCTTCCCCTCCTTACCTTCCTGCCGTCTTTCAGCTTGATGAGTAATTTGCCGCCACTAACTCCAACTGACTGCACAATCGCATTGGGCATCACCTTCACCCCCTCTGTAGAGGCAAATAAGACCTAAGGCTGAGTCCATGGACTGTCACCTTTGTGAAAAGTGGGGAAGCTAACTAGTGACCTCCCTGGTGGTCAAATCAGTCTCAAGGTAACCTTGGAATGCCACAAGAACCTCTACCCGCAGACTGTTTTTAGCACTTCTGGCTACCTGGTACATAGATTCAGAATCCTGGGTGATCTTGGCTTATTAGGGAATGGTGAAACACTGCATCTGCCAGGTGATAGGCCTTATGTCAAGGGGGTTCTCAAAAAAGTTAACTTTGCCCTTGGCCACTCTCAAAGGAAACAGAATGGCAGCATATGGAAACAGTCTCTCTACCTCTTCTGACTTTTTCCATGGTCCAGTTGCTGAGGTATTCAGGGAGGATCTTTCCCATATTTCCTTTCTCGGGGAATAGCTGAATTACTTCTGTACCCAAGGCTCGAGCTGGAAAGAAGGGAGTAGTTATTTTTTTTAAAGGTTGGAGAGAGAGGGACAGTGAGAGATAGAGAGAAAGAGAGAATCAATTTTTTATTTAGTTTTTCATGTGGCCTTCGTTGCTCCAACACTTCATCATTGTGTACATAGTACTGGGGTTTGAACCCGCATCGTCGAGCATGCCAGGCAAGTGCCCTAACCCCTGAGCCACCACTCCAGCCCCATAAGGGAGTGGTTATAGCAGGAGGCAAAAGGCAATCCCAGGAGGACACAAATGGAAGGAAGAAAAGGAGCAGTAGGCTGCCCTATTAGATACACACAAAGCTGCACCCAGGCCAGGGCCCCCACCTGTGGAACACTGTGGTATGAGGGCTTTGGTGCCTCAGTTCATTTGTGAGGCAAGAACAACAGGTGCCAGAACTGTTGTACCTGGATGAAGCTACCAACTGAGAACTCAGTGCATTTCCACCCCCACAGTCACCTGAGGTTTATGCAAGTGCTTTGTGACCTCTGAATAGGAAGCACCTGCAAAGTTACCTGAGCTCCCGTAGCTGAAAAATAACATTAAGATCTGTCAAGCTGGGAACCATCATGTGCCTGAAGGAAGTATTTGGTTTTCACAGAGGAAGTGGTTCAAATATACTTAAGTTCTGTAGTTTATATTGCCTCTGTCATCTTAATAACTTAATAATAAGTATTCTCTTAATACTTTTTTTTAAAAGACAGAATTAATTTTATTTTTTCTTCTGGTTTTTGTCTTTAACACATAGTTGTGTATGTGGTGCTGGAGTTCAAACCCAGGTCCTTGTGCATGCCAGGGAAGTACTCTACTGCTGAACCACCTCTCCAGCCCCTTAATATCTATTGTTTAAAGCATCCTGGCATAGAGACTTGCGGAAAGGAAACGCTGCTATCAAGCTGCTCAAATGACAGCTCTCTGGTCACCTCTTTTATCCTCATCAGGACTAATCTCAGTTGCATAGCTTTTCACTCTACAAATCTTATTCAAACTCTTTCTGTTCCTTCTGGCAAATACAGCTTTATAATTTGTGACAGCCCACCAAGATGCATGTGATGTAAGACTAGAGAAAGAAAATCGAGGTTTTCCCCCAATACTCACCCTTTCTGCCAAGAGCACAGGCCAGTTCGCTACCAAGGAATCCCCCACCAATAATTGTAAT
The DNA here is from genome assembly GCA_004027875.1 of Aplodontia rufa. Lineage (NCBI taxonomy): Eukaryota > Metazoa > Chordata > Mammalia > Rodentia > Aplodontiidae > Aplodontia > Aplodontia rufa. The sequence goes on along the minus strand of PVKS010043332.1, from coordinate 6,340 downwards.
TGACTTGACTTCCTGTGAGATCTTCTCCAAGGCTCTAAAGTCTGCAATCTGCAGGATCACACCAGTTTAGTCCACTGATTTCCCAAAGGTGCATAGGATAATCTTAGGAAATATTTTCCTCTAAATCATTCACAACACTAATTTGCACATAAAATCTCCTTGTATAAAGTGGTTCAATTATAGCCTCTGTTATTACTGCAAATTCCTTTCTCCTTTGTAACATTCCGTCTACTAACAGTGGTCCTCAACTGGCAGGGTTTGCCCTCTCTTTTCCAGAGGGACATTTGAGAGTATCTGCAGATATTTTTGGCTGTCAGGACAGGGAGATGCTCCCAGCACCTAGTGGACAGACAGGGATGGGGCTAACAACATCCTATGATGACACCCCACACACCAACAATTATCCAGTACAATGTGTCAACAGTGCTGAGGGTCACAAATCCTGTTCTATCAAGAACTAAAAGGATAGTACAAACCTTATCAAATATTCCAAAGTAAGCCATCTCCCTTCCCTTTCACTTGGGCATTCTTTTAGTGGGTTTTGTTTTTGGGTTTCTTTGTTTGCTTTTGGTACTAGGGAATTAAACCCAGGGGTATTTTGCCACTGAGTTACATCCTCAGTCTTTTTTTTTTTAATTTTGAGCAGGATCTTGCTGAATTGCCCAGGCTGGCTTTGAACTTGCAATTCTCCTACTTCAGCCTCCTAAATTGCTGGCATTACAGGCGTGCCCCACCACACCTGGCTACTTGGGTACTCTTGATCTTTCTCCTCAAAGTCTCCACACAACACTTGCAATGAAAAATATCAAGAGGCTATAAGGAGTTCCAATGAATGAAATCCATCAGGAAAAAGCAACTATGGATGGGCAGTACAAAGGCACTACAAGAAGCAATAAAAATACTGTTTTTTCTCTTAGGATCTGAAAACCCTTGAGTGAGGTATTTGACGTGCACAGAGGAAGTGACTTGCTCAAGGAAAGATAACAAATGTGAAGAAGAGGCACATATAGAACTTGATTTCCCAATTTCAGAATGGGCACTTGGGGACCACAAGGTTGTATTACCTTTTCAAAATAACACAATGAAAACACTAAAGCAGACAATTACCTTTCTGAAAAGTGTCGTTCTGCTCTTCACTTCTGCTCCAGCCCTATCGATAGCAGACAGATTCCTTGGAGTGCCTCCTGGAAGTAAGAGGAGGAAAATCATTTGGTGCAACAAGCAGGAGTTAGCCCAAACAACCCCCCAGATGCAGCTTTCTTCCTCTAGGACTGTGGTGTGTGTGTTCCCTGCTGGTACCATGAGCGGTCACTACAGGAAAAGGTGGTTTTGTGTTCCTTCAGCTCTCCTCACAGCAGGCTTTTTGATCAATTTCCTTTAAGAAGCAGATCTGAGCATCTTTTTAGGGGCCCTTCCTCCCCACAGCAGGCCCAAAGGCCTCCCTCTCTGCTGCCATGTCTTCTTCTAGTTTCCAGCCATGCTCACCAGCTAGCATGGCTACATTGTTCTCAGCAGTTGCTTCCATCTCCCCTTGATTTCTGAGTGGAAAACTGGCAATGAAGCCATGAGTCTGCATCACTTTCAGAGTACAAGGTGAATGCTAAGAAGGGGGAGAGGAAAATGGCAACCTCTCATGCCTTTACCAGAAAGGAAAGACAAGGACAATCCAGAAGGGCTGGCCATCTAGAACCCCTGGATTTAGCCGGGTTTGGCAACAATAGAAGACACCCACTTCAGGGATGCTAGATTTCAGTTGTCTTAACATCTAGTACAAAATGCCTTCTACAGAGAAGGCCAAACTCTAAAATTTGAATGAACTACTGTACCTGGAAAGACAGACATCTCCAAAAACACTAACCTGTTGCAATCAAGCACTTTTCATAGGTTATCTGAGAGCCATCATTAAGTTTCACCATGTTATCTCTCACGTCCAGATGTACTACCTGGTAGAGCCACATACACAAAATGAAAAGCATTTTATTGACATGGTGTTTGTATAACATATTCATCATTTTAAAGTATATAAATCAGTGGCTTTTAGAATATTCACAAGGTTGGGCAACTATTACCATTATCTAATTCCAGAACATTCCCATCACCCCCTAATCCCCCCCACCTCTGGAACTATTAGATAGTTGTACCAATGAGAAGGATTAGCTCCTGACATAAAGTAACCTTTAGAAAACACTTCTCAGTAGTTAGTGGAACAACAGTTTCCAGTACCCAGTATCTGCAAGTGGCCATAAGTTACTAAGCAGTCCTCAAGATTCTCACCTGATTTGTGAAAATGTAGAAAAGGGACAATCTTCCCTATTTGGCTATTCGGAAACCTTATTTCTTTGTTAGCAATTCCCCTACACCTACAACATCTTTACAGAATGCTTTCTGTGCTCACACTCAGCTCTCCTGAGGCTGGAGCAGTGGCTCAGTGGTTACCATGCTTGCCTGGCATGTCCAAGGACACAGATTTGAATCCCACCACCACCAGCACCACATACACAGCAAAGTGGCAGAGCAACGAAGGCCACATGCACATGAAAAACTAAATAAAATTGATTCTCTCTCCCTCTTAAAAAAAAAAAACTCAGCTCTTCCCTCACCCACTAGCATAGCTACATGGCTCTCAGCAGCAGTTGAGATCACATATACAGAGAGTTTAATTGTCCACACCACATCACAAAGTCAGAAAGAGGTATTGGCACCTTCTGGGCTTCGTGAGGTTGCCACTGCTGCTGCTTCCAGATTCCTATACCTTCATTCTCTCCTAAGCGATACCAACCTATAACCCTATGAATCAGTGTCAATGAGCCACCTCCTGGCTACTCTTCATTCACTGAAGAGCTTGGAATCTGGTTTATACTTTTCCCTCTGCACCACATCCAGATTCTTGATATCTCCTAAACCACTACTTCCACTTCAAATATCTCATTGTTAGGTCACAATTTTCTATCCTTCCAGTTTTCTCTCAGTCATACTGTCTTCCAGACTTGCTTCTGATTTCCTGTTTATCTGGTTGACTATTCCAATCCAACTAATCTGGACTAATGGTAGAACATTCAAACTGTTCTCTTGACAGTATCCTTCATTCCTCTGCCCCCTGCTCTTTCTCGTGGTTAAGAACTTGAGCTCTGGCTGGGCACTGCAGTACATGCCTGTAATCCCAGTGGCTCCAGAGGCTGAGGCAGGAGGATCACAAGTTCAAAGCCAGCCTCAGCAACTTAGTAAGTCCCTGGTAACTTAGGGAGACCCTGTCTCAAAATAAAAAATAAAAAGGGCTGGGGATGCAGCTCCATGGTTAAGTGTCCTGGGGGTTCAATTCCTAGACCAAAGGGGAAAAAACCCAAAAAACAAAAAAGCCAAAGCCAAAAACAAACAAACAAAAAAGACTTGAGCTCTGGAGTCAGAGACTAGGCTCTGGTCTCTGTTCCACACCTAAGTAGCTGTGAGACCACCAATTCAACAAATTTAAGCACCTACTATGTGTCAGCTGTGATGTTAAGTGCTGGGAACACATAGGAGAGGAAGACAGATATCCTCCTTGCTTTCAGAGTTTAGTAGTCAAGAAAGAAAATTTAACAAGCTCTAACAATAATCAAGAGTGACAAATGTAACATGAGTGGGTGGGGCAGGGCAGTTCGGAATAAAAACACAGGACAGGTACACCATTTTCTAACCTGAGCTCTGACCTAATGAACAAGTTACCTTCTTTTAAAATTTCTTTTAAAGAGAGAGGGACAGTAAGAGAGAGAGAGCATGAGAAAGAAAGAGAGAAACTTCAACACAATAATACTGGGAGACTTCAACACTCCTCTGTCACCATTAGACAGATCATCAAAACAAAAAATCAATGAAGAAATCACCAGCCTAAATAACTCCATAAATAAAATGGACTTAACAGACATATATAGAATATTCCACCCCAATTTAGCAGAATACACCTTCTTCTCTGCAGCACATGGATCTTTTTCCAAAATAGATCATATTCTGGTTCACAAAGACTATCTCAGCAAATATAAAAAAGTAGGTATTATTCCATGTATCCTATCAGACCACAACGCTATGACCCTAGCAATCAACAGTAAACATTATAACAGAAAACACATATTAATGGAGATTGAATAATACCCTATTAAATGAAGAATGGATCGAAGAAGACATGAGAGAAGAAATCCAAAAAAATTCTTGGAAGAGAATGAAAATGAAGACACAACATATCGAAACCTCTGGGCCAGCATAAAAACATTCGTAAGGGGAAAATTTATAGCACTGAGTGCCCACATTAAAAATGAAGAGAGATCCCAAAGAAATAAGCTTATGCTCCATCTCAAAGCCCTTCAAAAGGAAAAACAATCTATCTCCAAAGCCAGCAGAAGACAGGAAATAATCAAGATCAGAGCTGAAATCAATGAAGTTGAGAACAAAAAAAAAAACAATAAAAAGAATTGATGAAACAAAGAGCTGGTACTTTGAAAAAATAAACAAGATAGATAGACCCCTAGTGAATCTAACTAAAAGGAGAGAAATGAAGCAATTCAATAAAATTTTCAATGAAAAGGGAGCGATCACCACTGACCCCACGCAAATCCAACAAATTATAAGATCATATTTTGAAAACCTATACTCCTCCAAATTTGATAATTTGGAAGAAATGGATAAATTTCTAGATACATACAACATACCTAAATTGACACAGGATGATAGTGAATTCCTAAACAACCCAATAACAGGCACCGAAATCCATATGGCAATTAAAGGTCTACCGAAGAAGAAAAGCCCAGGACCTGATGGCTTCCCCGCTGATTTTTACCACACTTTTGAGGAGGAACTAACACCTCTCCTTAAGTTATTTCAAGAAATTGAAAAGGAGGGAACTCTCCCAAATACTTTTTATGAAGCAATCATAACTCTGATACCAAAACCCAACAAGGATATATCAAAAAAAAAAAAGAAAGAAAGAAAGAAAGAACAGAAAACTACAGACCAACATCCCTGATGAGCCTGGATGCAAAAATCCTTAATAAAGTCCTAGCAAACCGTATTCAAAAACTTATAAAGAAGATAATCCATCATGATCAAGTGGGCATCATCCGAGGTATGCAGGGCTGGTTCCACATATACAAAACAATTAATGTAATTCACCACTTAAACAGAATCAAGGACAAAAACCCTATGATCGTCTCAATCGATGCAGAAAAGGCCTTCGATAAAATCCAGCACCCTTTTATGCTCCAAACTCTAGAGAAGATAGGGATCAAAGGAACTTTTCTGAACTATGTAAAGGCTATATATTTTAAACCCTCAGCTAGTATAATACTAAACGGAGAAAAGCTGAAAGCATTTCCACTAAAATCGGGAATGAGACAAGGCTGTCCGCTCTCACCACTTTTATTCAATATTGTTCTTGAGACCCTAACTGGAGCAATAAGGCAAGAGAAAGAAATCAAAGGGATAAAAATAGGAAGAGAGGAAGTCAAACTTTCCCTTTTTGCTGACGACATGATCCTGTATCTGGAAGATACTCCATCAGTATCAGTAAACTACTTGAACTTATAAACAGATTTAGCAAAGTGGCAGGATACAAGATCAATACCCATAAATCAATAGCTTTCCTAGATGCTAATAATAATAGGACAGATGGAGAAATCAGGAAATCAGTCCCATTCACAATATTTTTGAAAAGAATAAAATACTTGGGAATTAACCTTACAAGGGAAACCAAAGATCTCTACAATGAAAATTATCGGATAATAAAGAATGAAACCCAAGATGACCTAAGAAGTTGGAAAGACATTCTGTGCTCTTGGTTAGGCAGAATTAATATAATAAAAATGGCCATTCTGCCAAAAGCTCTAAATATATTTAATGCAATCCCCTATTTTAAGGGGGTGCTCCAGCCCCCCCTAAAAATTTTTTTATTAAAAAAATTTTAAGGGGCTTGAGTCGTAGCTCAGCGGTTACGGTGTTTGCCTGGCATGTGCAAGGACCTGAGTTCAAACCCCAGCACCACCTACACAACAAAGTGTTGGAGCAACAAAAAACAGATGAAAAACTAAATAAAGTTGTTTCTCTCTTTCTCTCTCTCACTGTCCCTCTTCCTTTAAAAATTTTTTTAAAGAGAAAGAATCAATTTTATTTATTTTTTTCACCTGGCTTTTTTTCCCTAACACTTGGTTGTGTATGTGGTGCTGCGGATTCAATCTGGGTCCTCACACATGACAGGCAAGTACTCTACCACTGAGCCACCTCTCTAGCCCACAAGTTATTTGCTTTAGTCTCCTTTGGTTTGTCCTATGTAAGTTCCTCTTCAATTCAACCCCACTACTCATCATCCACATTTACT
>PVKS010043331.1:0-14951 GCA_004027875.1 Aplodontia rufa | reverse complement strand
CTTGCCTGGCATGCACAAAGACCTGGGTTCGAACCCCAGCACCACACACACAACTAAGTGTCAGAGAAACAAAGGCCAGATGGAAAAATGGATAAAATTCATTCTCTCTTTCTCTTAAAAACTAAACAATGGGATGGAAATGGGAGGATGGTTTTTATTCTTAGGCACAGCTCGGTCACCCAGGTTCGCTTTGAGCCTCCCCGCCCCCGCCTGAGCGCCCCAAGATGGGCTCGCAGGCGCGCACCGCCACACCCAGCCTGAATGGGAAGGTCACGGGCGCAAAAAGCCAGCTCCTAGCTACCCTGCGGCAGCAAATGAACCTCCTTCGATTGCAAGCTTCATGTCTCACACACCAGCCCAGGTTTCAGGGAACTTCCCCTCTGGGCAGAGCGGCTCCGTGCGAACCCTGTAGGCCTCAGTCTCCCCATCTGCAGACGAGTGGGCTGACGTGGCAGCACATGTCTCACTGTCCTACAAGCTCCTCTGCTCCCCCTTGCCAGTGACCTCAGGGAGCCTGCGGTTTTAGGAGGAGTGGCCACTACTTCTGGGCAGGTCTGTGGGTCAGGGAGCCTGTGACTCATCACTCCAGCCATTCAGCCAAGCACCTGCCAGGCTGTTCAGACAGGGAGTTGGCCACGAGCCCAGAGTGCAGCACATGCTGCCCCTGGTGCTGCTTTGCAGCCCAGTGAGCTCAACCCAGAAAGCAAGAGAACGCAGGAAGAATGGTCATCCTGGCCCCTGCAGGAGCCTGGCTTCCTGGCCCTCCTGCCAGCCTCGAAGTCAGATGGACGAGGTCTGTTCCTGAGCTTCCTCAGCCCTCAGCAATTGCCAAGCCCAGTGCTGGCCTGCAAATCAGCTCTTCCAAGTTCATTGTGGAAAGGAGGCCAGCCCTGGTAGAACAGTGGATTATTAGATCTGGGAGGAGCCTCCAAGTTCACTGACTCCAAGATTCCCAGATTGAGGGATTTCTCTGACCACAAGATTTCAGAACAAATTCTGGGGGGCTGCCATCAGGTGGCCAATGTTTCCTTTTTACAAGTTAGGGCATTATGTGCCATCTGTGCTCAACATTGTGCCACAAAAGATAGGAAATTTTAGCAAGAAAAAATTAGGAGGATATAATCCCAGAATAAATGATAATTTTAAAATTATACTGTATGTCTTGGTCCATTTTATCCTGCTATAACAGAATACCACAGGTTGGATAATCTATAACCAACTAACTAATATTTTAACAGCATTAAAAATTTCAATTTTAGGGGCTGGAGCAGTGGCTTAGCAGATATGTCGCTTACCTGGCATGCACAAGGACATGGGTTCAAAATCCAGCACCACATACACAATGAACTGTCAGAGCAATGAAAGCCACGTGAAAAACTAAATAAAATTAATTCTCTCTTTCTCTCTCTCTCTCACTGTCCCTCTCTTAAAAAAAAAAAAATTCCTGTCATCCCAAGCAGTTTGGAAGGCTAAGGTAAGAGGATGGCAATTTTGAGGACAGCTTGGGCAACTTAGTGAGACCCTGCCTGAAAATTAAAAAATACGCCCAGCACAGTGGTGCACACCTGTAATCCCAGCAGTTCAGGAGGCTGAGGCAGGAGGATCACGAGTTCAAAGCCAGCCTCTGCAACTTAGTGAGATCCTGCCTCAAAAAAAAAGGCCGGGGATGTGGCTCAGTGGTTAAGAGGCCCTGGGTTGGATTCCCTCGTATCAAATAAATAAATAAATGAAAAGAATTGGGGTTGTAGCTCAGTGGTAAAGAGCCCCTGGGTTCAATTCCCAGTACAATTTCAAGAACAGAAATTGAAGGGTATGGAAAATCACCAGAAGCCCCTCGGCCAGGCAGTGAACCCCCTACTCACTGTTTGGAGATCTGCAGACTCAGGCCCTCACTGGAACCTACTGCCTGGGGCCCTTAGCAGAGGAGCCCCACCCTACTGAAAAACCCAGTTTAACCAGAAAATTCCTGTTATAACCCTCTATATCTACCCCAGGCTGTAAATGCAAGCGGGTCCCAGACCCCACTGGGCTGCTCCGCCCCGCAGGTTTCTCAGGAATAAACTTGTTACTGCGCTCCGCCCTTTCTTGCTCTCTGCTCTTTTTTTCTTCCCTTTATTTCATCTCTTCCCTTACAGAAATCAGTTGGATCATGGTTCTAGATTCTGGGAAGTCCAAGAGTGAGGGACCCGCATTTGGCAAAGATTTCTTGCTGTGGCCAAAAGAGGGAATAGAGACAGCAAGAGGGGGTCAAATTTACCCTTTCACAAGGTGCCCACAGCACTAATTCACTGATGAGGGCAGAGCCTTTGTGGTCTAACCGCCTCTTAAAGGTCCCACTTCCCAATGCCACCACATTAAAGATCAAATTTTCAACATCTGAACTTTTTTTTTTTTGGCACTGAATATTGAACTCAGGGGTTCTTTGCCACTGAACTACATCCCCAGCTTTTTTCTTTTCTTTCTTTCTTTTTTTTTTTTTGGGTAATTTTTATTTTGAGATAGGGTCTTCCTAAATTGCCCAGGCTGGCCTCTTTTATAATCTTCCTGCCTTGCCTCTTGGGCGACTGGGATCATAGCTGTGTGCTGCCGTGCTTGGCCCAATACATGAACTTTGAGGGACACACTGAAACTGCGCATGGTTTTAAAAAATGAAAAAGTCCATAGCATGGAATTTAAAAGAAAATCCATTCTTTGACCTTTTTTCTCTTCATGACAAAAATATGAAAACTAACTTGATTATAGCTTGTGGCCGATTAGAAACCTGGAATTAATCCAATTCCATTTTTTCAGGTCATAAAACACTCAAAGGGGAAGAAGGGATCTGCCCAAGGTGGCCCAGTACTTCAATACCAAGACCCACGATAAGAATTTAATTTTCAGTCCAGGGTCATTCCAACATTCTTGCTGAGTTCTCAGTGTGGTGGGCAATGGATCCTGCTACTTTTCTCTGACTCTTAGTGGGTCAGCTTGAATCCTTTCCTGTCTTGCTCCACCTCACCAGGGACGACCCTGCCTGCAGCAGATGGCAGGTCCTCTGGTCACGAAGATGGTGGAACATACTGGAGCACCCTGACCTCCTCTCTAACCTGGACCTCAATGCATCTCTAAACAGCTTCTATTTCTCACCCCAGGACACAAGTAAGACCCCCATTCCTGCCTCTGGCCCAGGGCAGGATCCCCAGTGCTAGTGGTGTGCTCCAATGCACCCCACAACCCCAGCCCACCCACTAGCCCTGCCCCCACAGAAAATCACTATGGCTTTTAAATATATGAAAAATTCTCAAGTAAAGTCCATTGAAGAAATACGAAATAGTAACTACAACCACTCATATTCTCCATTTATCTTAATAAAAGTCAGAAACACCAAGAAGGACCACCGTTAATAAGGAAATGGGGAATTACAGTCCACTGTTGGTGGGTAAATGGTGACAACAATCTGTTAGAGGACGATCTGACAGCGGTTTTCTAAATTAAAAACACTCACATCCACACATTACAAATTTCATGGCAACTTTATTCAATCCCAGCTTGGAATCAATCCCAATGACCATGAGGCTAAACAAACCCGAATAGCACACTGAGTCGAAGCCAGACAGTCCCCAAACCACACATTACTATAGATTCTCTTTGTAAAAGTCTCAATGCATGTAGAGCCAGCTGGGTGCACACATGTACTCCCAGCTACTTGGGAGCCTGAGGCAGGAGGACAGATAATTACAGGCCAGTCTGGGCCATTTAGCAAAGCTCTGTCTCAAAGAATAAGAAAAGAAAAAGAGGGCAGGGATGGAGCCCAGTGGTAGAGAGCTTACCTAGCATGGTGCAAGGCCCTGGATTCAATCCCATGGTGGCAGGGTGGGGCAAGGCTTGAGGGGGAATGTGCAAAACCAACCAGTGGCATTAGAAGTCATAATGCGGATTATCCTGGCAGGTGGCAAATGTGACTGGAGGGAATCTCAAGGGGGCTTCTGGACTTCTGCTAATATTTTGTTTCTTAATTTGGGAGCTGGAGACACAGTTGTTTGCCTTGTGAAAATTCAGTGAGCCGTACACATAAGTTCTTCCACTTTCTTTTATCTATGCTGTACTTGAATAAAATTTACCAGAGGGGGAAGAAGAAAAAGAAAAGACCAAGAAATGAAGACAGAAGTTAGCCAGGAGTGGTGACACCTCTGGGATTAGAGGTGCTGGGATTAGCTCTAATCCCAGCTACTTGGGAAGCGGAGGCAGGGGGATTGCAAGTTCCAAGCCAGCTTAGGCAATTTACTGAGAGCCTGTCTCAAAATTTATGTTTTGGTGCCAGGGATTAAATCCATTGGCACTTAACCACTGAGCTATGTCCCCAGCCTATTTTCTTTTTATTTTTTATTTTTTTTTATTTTGAGGCAGGGTCTAAGTTGCTTCGGGTCTGACCAAGGCTTTGATCTTGGGATCTTCCTGCATCAGCCTCCTAAGCTGCTAGGATTACAGGTGTGAGCCACTGTGCCCATCTCAAAATAAAATTTAGAAAGGACTGGGGGTATAGCTCAGTGGCAGAGCACTTTTCTAGCATGTGTAAGGTCCGGGGTCTGATCCCCAGTACCCCTCCAAAAGAAGAAATGCATGAGTGGTCAACCCAGCAATTCCCACTCTAGGAACTGATCCTGTAGTTTTCCTTGCCTATGAGCAAACAATGGGTGGGCACGCTGCTTCTGGAAAACTGGAACTGGGCGTCCTGGTTATTTTGCCACAAATGTTAAATAACTTATAATATATCCACATGATGGAATACCGCCCAAAACATCACAAAGACTGAGGTTGATGTTTGTGAACTGATATGCAATAACCTTCAAGACACTGTGAGTCAACAAGCGAGGCTTGGAACGTGTGTAGCACACTGTTCTTTGTGCAGGAATATGTGTGCATGCACATGGACTCTGCAAGGACACAGAGTGGTGGCATTCGAGCCTGTGTTCTCTTCACAGGCACTGTCCATGGCTAGGTCCAGTCTGTCTGCTAGACCATGCTCTCCCCAAGGGCCTGTGGCGATGACAAGAATGTCTCTGAGTGACATTCTTGCAACTGTCTTTAGCTTACAAACATGTCAAGAGCTCTCTGATCACAGGCGGAGCGACAGTTGGGTTTGGCAGCAGCCACAGCCTGCCTGTCTAGAAGATGGGCTAGATGTGGGAACAGTGGGGTTTATGCCCAAAGAGCCCTGAGCCAGCCCACTTCCCAAGTTCCCAGATATTCCTGCTGTCCAGGGAGCAGACCCCCAGGGTCTGGGGTGTGAGCAGCTGAAACTCTAGGTGCTGGGAAAGCCACTGCCTCCATGCTGCAGGAATGATAGTGGGCAAGTCACAGGACTTGGTCAAGGTCATGCTATCTGGATTCAGGGCAACTTGAGTCCAGGCACTCAGCCTTCCACTCAGCCATCCTGTTTGGGGGAGTGAGGAAGAGCTTTACTGTGGAGTCACACTTCAGTCTTACAGCCAAGTGGACAAACACTGACATTCTGCAAAACATTTGCTGGGTCATTGAGGGCACAGGGTTCTGTACTGGGGCAGTGGGAGAAAGCAGGCAGAAGGGAAATCAAAGTGGGGAACTGGTTGGAAATGATGTGGGAAGTGCCAGCAGGAGTCTTGGCTAAGGAGAGCGGGTTCAGTCCAACGGGGGTTGGACTGTGGTTTTGGTGCCATGTCTACTTCTGCAAAGTCTTTTTCTGGCAGGGAGGGGAGGAGCCGACTGCAGGTAGTCAGGCTGGAGGTGGGGAGACCACTCAGGAGAGGCCAATGCGGCCTGGATGAGGGCAGGGCTTGGGAAGTATTTAGGAGGGAGAAGGGCTTGACACAACTAGCCAAAGGAAACAAGTGCAAGAAAGGGACGAACCAACGGTGACTCTCGGATTTCCAGATCAAGGAACAAGGTGAGGAATCCACCGTGGGGAGAGTATGAGTCCAGGTCCAAGGACGCTGAGTGAGAGGTGTCTGTGCAACATCCAGGTGGGGAGGCCAGCAGGGGCCTTCGTCAGTCAACAGCCCCCATGGGTCCACACAGGCAAATCAGCCAAGCCCCCAACCCTGGGCAGTTCCTTCCAGTGGGGAGACAGCAAGTAACTAAAGAAAGGAAAAGTGCCGTGGAGGAAGTAAAGAAGATAGCAGGAGAGAGGGATGACTGCAGGTCAGCTCTAGACCACAGGTATGCTGGAGGCGGGCTGGGGGAGAAGCATTCAAGGGAATAGCAAGTTCCAGGCCCTGCAGACAGCAAAAGGACAAGTGAGACAAGTGACCAAGAGGGGGCCTTGACTCTTAACCTGGTTTGTTTTCTATTGTTAAAACTAAATACCCAGGACCTGGCAAGGGCCATCCTGCTTTATTGTGAAGTATCACAGGCGAGCTAGCTAGGGTCTCTCTTCCTTCTCTTGTAAAGTCACCCATGTTATCATCCACCTCGATGATCTTATTTAACCCGAATTACTTCCCAAAGGCTCCATTTCCAAATAGTATTAATATGTGACTTTGGGGATTGAGTGTTCAACTCAAGAATTCTTGGGGACAAACATTCAAACCACAGCAGTTTTACAGCCTGGAGTGGGAAAGTTAGGGTAAATGAGGTTGGAGTGGGGGAACTGGAACCCTGAGGGAGCCCGTAACTGCAGTAGAGAACGGGAGTATTACCCCAAGCACGGTGGGAACCACTGAAAAGTTTAAAGATCACTGGGGATGCTGGTGGGCACATTAGGAGCCAGCTGCAAGTCTAAAGCAGGTAAGCAGGCAAAGCAGAATTATCAAGTCTGTGTTGACAACGTAAGTCTTTCATGTGCAGATCATTTGCTGCCCTTCTCAGAGCCTTCCAAGATGTTTATGGGAACAGCTAACCATGGTTAATTTATCTTTAAACATTCCTGTTTCTTTCCCCCCAGTACTGCGAACTGAACCCAAGAGGTGCTCCACTACTGAACTACATTGCTAGCCCTTTTTTATTTTGAGACAGTCTGGCCAAGTTGCCTGGTCTTCAACTTGAGCTCCTCTTGCCTCAGACTCCTGAGTCTCTCTGATTACAGGCTTTTGCCACTGTGTCTAGTGAATACCCTCTCTTTGGCCTATTCTATCCCTCTGCCCAACCAGAGTAGGCCTGTGAGGTACAAGGGGTGGCAAGAGCCCAGTGCCCCACCTCAGAGCCCTTACCGGCATGATGGCTCTGCTTGCCTGCTCAAGTGAGTTTGCTGAGGTCAAATGGCATGGAGCCAGGAACCTGTCCACTCATGAGTCTTCTGTACTATTTCTTCCTCCACTGTAAAGTGGGTTTGGAGAACACAACATCGCACTGCTCCTGTTCTCCAAGAACTTAGAATTGAGTTAGTGCTGAACCACAGAGCAGCTGTGGCAACATTAGTGCAGGGAGCACCAGGCTAGCTAGCTCACACAGGGCTTTTGGAGGAGGGTTTGAGGGGCAGGTTTTAGGTGATTACAGCTTTGGCTTCACCTGATCCCTTTTTAAAAAATTTTTTTTAACTAAGGAGTTGAGTTATTGTGCAATCATAAATCCATATGAATTAACAATATGATATACATTTGTTTTTAAACCAGAATTACCTCCACATTGCCCACACCCCAGTCTCTTTTTTTAAAGAGAGAGGGACGGTGAGAGAGAGAGAGAGAGAGAGAGAGAATCAATTTTAGTTAGTCTTTCATTGCTCTAACACTTAGTTGTGTAAGTGGTGCTGGGGTTCGAACCCGTGCCTCGCGGATGTCAGGCAAGCACCCTAACCCCCCATCCCTTGCTCCAGCCCCGCACCTGACTCTGATTCTTCTATATTTCGCCCCTAGAAGTGATATAAATGTTCAGATTGTGAATTTTCCAGAATTAAATGACTGCATAAGTATTATTTAGATTCTCAGGGATGTGGAGTATGCTACATTGTTGATTGTCTCTTTAGACCCCCATGATCCCTCTTAACAAATGCCTAGGTAGGGGCATCGATGGAAGACACGAGAAGCTCCGGATCAGGGGCCCTGCGGGAATGTCACCTAGAAGTCCGGTTTCAAACCTCTTCCTGGTCAGGGATGCACTCCAAGACAGATTTTCAGAAAGTAAAAACAAGTAAACAAAAGCAAAGTTGAGCCGTCCAGGTGGATTCCCCGCTACCGGATGGGTCAACTTTACACGGCCCACTCTCGGGAAGGCAGTAGGTGAGCCCATTAAGCAGGGTGGGCCTCCCAAACCCAGCGTCAGGGACACTTCCCGGTCCACCGCTCGCCGCCGCCGCGCCGCCGCCGGGACCTTTCGCCTACTTTCCAGGGCCTCAGGCCCCGCCCCTTGGCCCCGACCAAAACACGTGCCGCATCCCGCCCGGCCCGATCACGCCGCGGCCAGGCTCCGATCACGCGGGCCCCCGCAGCGCCCATTGGCCAGCCGCGCACCGGCCGGGCGAGGATTGGCTGGCGGCGACAGCCCCACCCCCGGCGGGGCGCGGCGTATTTTGGTTTGCCCGCGCGCCCCGCCCCCGCGGCCGCTCCCTCCGTAGCGCCCCGCCCCTCCCGCGCCGCGAGGGCCGTGCCGGGGAAGAGCCGCGGGAGCGGGCGGAGGCGCGCGCCGGCCGCAGGAGCTCCGGTCCTCACCGCCGGCCGCGCACGTGCGGCCGCAGCAGTGCGCCGAGCTCACGCCCGCTGCTGCTTTGTTGTCTCTGGACCGCCGGCACCATGCACTCGCCGGGCTCCGCGGGCCCGGGCGACGCGCGTGCGGTGAGTGGCGGGGCTGCGGCGGGACGGGAGCCTGCCCGAGTAGGGGCGCGCCGTAGTACGCGGCTGGCGGAGGTGCGGAATGTGCAGTGTCTCGCTGCAGAGGCACCGGTGGGGAACCGGGCGGGCTCCGCAGTTGGGCGGGGCGGCGGCTGCACCGGGTCGCGCGCCGGGCGGGGAGGGGGCGTGTGCCGTGCTCTGCGCTGCCGGACAGGCAGCTTTGTCTCGCAGTTCGCGGCGGCCCCGCCCGGCCAGGGGCTATTTCCAGCCATGACGTCACCCGGGTCCTGTGAGGAGGGTGGCCGTTGGGCGGGGGCGCGGCTGGCGGGAACGCGGCACGCGGGCGGCGGGGGCGGGGCACAGATAGGGGCGGGGCGCAGGGGTCCGGGCCTGACGTGTCGGCGGGAACCGGGCACGCCAGGGGCGGGGATTGGAGGGCGGGGCGGACGTGGGGCGGGGCCAGGTCAGCTGGCGGAATTTGGCACGAAGGGGGCGGGGCAAGGGGCGGGGAAGCGGCACGCGGAGGGGCGGGGCAAAGGCGTCTGGCGGGAACGCGGCACGCGGAGGTTCAGACCTTATGCTTGTGGTCCTGGGGGCTGGGGGATTGACTTGTGGCAGCGATGAGAGGTCACGTTTGGCGCTTTTCCTCTTGAGGGGTCTCTCTGAATTCAGGACTGGCTCCGTGGTGCAGGCTGCCCACAGAAAGTGGGCAAAGAGGCGTTGGCAGAGGTAACCTTGGTCGGACAACCTGCTTATGCAAT
This sequence comes from Aplodontia rufa, assembly GCA_004027875.1. NCBI lineage: Eukaryota > Metazoa > Chordata > Mammalia > Rodentia > Aplodontiidae > Aplodontia > Aplodontia rufa. Next base: position 5,473 of record PVKS010043331.1, on the reverse strand, counting down.
TTAAGTGAAATGAGTATTTTCATGGATTTAAGGTCTTCTTTTGGAAGAGATCAGTCAATCCCAGTGGCTTCCCTTCTCTGGGCTTCTGGTTAAAAAGAGAGGGGAAAAGGTGCCTCTTCTGGGTCCTGTAACTCTTACACTCTCACTCACTCCTCTTAGACTGGGGGCAGTAACCAGTGGCTTAAAGTTTCTGAATCTGCGTCATGAACTCTACCTGCATGGAACCCATGGAGTTCAGCCACCAGGAAGTTGAGTGCATGCCCAGGAGATTCCAAAAATGGTGTGTAGGGAGATACTGTGGTGGCTTTGCCAGCTTAGAGAGCTGTCACCAGATTTGGCCTACTGGAAGACCACTCAGGCCTCATTGTGAGTTCATCCTCCGTGTGACACCTTCACTCTAGCCGCTTTGGCTTATACTTATGTAGTTGCAGTCTTATTAATAATTTACCCAAAAAAACATGAACGTGGTAACCTTTTAAGAGTCATGATTTTCAGTGGGAACTGCTTACTGGCCATGTCCAGTCTTCAGAATATTGGTGTGAAAGCCAAGTCATCACGAGTGTTCCATCAAGGTTTTTTCCTAGCACACACAGCTTGTTGCGTTTGGAGCTTGGCATGTGTGCGGGCTCCTGGTGTGCATATCCACATGCCTGTGGGTTCCCTTTTTCCTCTGCACTGAGAAGCTATTTTGTTGTGTCACCTGTAGGTTGACATCATGGACATATGTGAGTCAATCCTAGAGAGGAAACGGCATGACAGTGAAAGGTCTACATGCAGCATCTTGGAACAGACAGACATTGAAGCAGTTGAAGCTCTTGTTTGCATGAGCTCCTGGGGTCAAAGATCCCAAAAGGGTGATCTCTTAAAGATAAGACCCCTCACACCTGTCTCTGACTCTGGGGATGTTCCCGCCACCGTGCTTATGGATGCAGCTGCACCTGAGCTACCAAAGGACTTCCATTCTTTATCAACTCTGGTAAGAGGAGAGGTGGGGAGAGGAGCATTTTCATGAAATGCCCTGAGTAGCTTCATTATGTTGAAGAGCTCTTGGGATGCTGGCAGACAGGTTGCCTGCCCCTCTTCTGTGGGTCCAAAGGGATGAAAACTCAGCCTTCATCTTTTGAAAATGTGCTCTGATGGATCTTGGCTTGCCAGACACATGGTTTAGTGTATCTCAGATAAAACCTACAGATGAATGCAAGAAAGTGAAATTTGCTCATTTCCCTGGGGAAATCCTGGGTGACCCAGCCCAGGATTAGGATGTGTGGGCAGCAGCTAGAGAAAGCATGGGCTTTGACATCAACCGGGACTGTGTTGAATGACTGGCACCTCTGTCTTCCCTTGGCAGCTGACTGGTGTGAGTTGGGTGAAGTAGAACATAGGTTTTTGTTTTTTAACTGCCACAACTGTGAAATTGCTTCTTAGCCTGGAGAAGTTGAGAGCTGTAGGTAGCTAAGAGAAAGGACTATCATGGTGTGACCATCTGGGGCTGGAAGCTCATGCTGGCAGAGACTGTGGAGAGGGACTTGAGGGTGGTAGAGAGGACTGGAGGAGCAGTACATCCAGCTGCTGAGAGCCCTCTGAGTTCTCCAGGATTGCACTCTTCTGTGGCATGACTGAAGAGAACTGGAGTTGTTGGGCACTATGTCGAGGTGTGGTTCAGGCAGAACACTGATTAGATTTTTTTGAGAATCTGAAGTTACTGTGAAAAGCTCTTATAAATTTGTCTTCTCGTTATAGTCCTAAAGCTTAGATTGTTCATTTTAGTGGGTGCGTGAGGCCCTTACCATGCATTATTGCCTTTTCTTCCAACAGAGCACACGCGTGATTTGGTCTGAGTCAGGGTAGTGGGGAGGAGCTGAGAGCTGAAGGAGCTGCAGGGGGCCTTGAGCAGGCTCAGACCGTCTCCCCTAGATGCATCTTTTTAAAGGCATTGGGACACCTTGATCAAATGAGTTTCTTTTAAAATTTAACCAAAATAACCTTTTCACGTGGTAAATTTTTTTTTCTCCTTAAGTGCATGACTCCTCCTCAGAGCCCTGATCTCATGGAGCCATCAACAGGGACATCCGCTCCTTCCCAAGTAACTGATTCCAAAGCACAGAGGGTCACGGCCCTCCCTGCATCCTCAACCGTGGCAGCCAGAGCACCGAGCAGGGGGACTGAGAGGGGCCTGCCAAGTTTGAAGCTGGAGCCGCAGGAACCAGCCACCATCCCCGGCTGCAGGGCCTTGGTAACAAGTGTGATCCGCCACACAGGGGAAAATCCTGTTCCTGCCTGCCTTGCTCCTGCCCAGTTGCAGGAACAGCGACTCTCGAATGGCAGGGAAGGAGAAGCACGGTTTCTGGGATGTTTTGAAGCTTTGCAGGACACACGCCTTACAGACAGTTTACTCATCACCAGTGCGGTTTCCTGTCCGCCTTGCTTGCACGAGTCTGGTGGCCTGCTCCCCACCGACAAGGGCCAGCAGGCAGGGTGGCCTGCTGCAGTTCAGAGCTGCTCACCAAAGAATTTTGAAAATGACTTGCCAAGGAAAACCACCCCTCTGATTTCTGTCCCTGTTTCCAGTCCCCCTGTCCTTTGCCAAATGATCCCGCTGACTGGACAGAGTGGCATGTTACCAGCTTTTTTGAGACCCCCTCCCCCATTGCCTGTGGGTACTATCAAACCCATCCTACCCCAGGCTGCACCTGTGCCCCAGCCTGTGTTCATGGGTGCACCTGTGCCTCAGGGAACTGTGATGCTAGTCCTGCCACAGGGCACTCTTCCCCAGCCTGCCATGGGCCCATCCAGTGTCATGGCTGTTGGGAACACCAAGTTGTTGCCACTTGCCCCTGCTCCAGTGTTTATTGCCTCCAGCCAAAACTGTGCCCCTCAGGTAGACTTCTCCCGGAGGAGAAACTATGTTTGCAGCTTCCCAGGCTGCCGGAAGACCTACTTCAAAAGCTCCCATCTCAAGGCCCATCTTCGCACTCACACAGGTAGGTACTGGGGGAGGTAGGGTGGGGGAGCAGCAGACCCCGCGGTCAGGAAGCATGTCCGGAGCTGGCGCAGAGTGAGAGGCAGGAGGAGCACTAGAGTGCAGACAGGCTGTTTTCCTTTGGTTTTGAAAAGTCCTTGAGATCTTGCAGGGTTGGGATGGTTGTTACCCAACCGTCAGCACCAGCGTCCTGCACCTGGGTGAAGTGTAGGGTGGCTCTTCGTTCGGGTGCTCTGCAGGCCCTGCTGTCCCATTGCAGTAGGTGCTGCGCGCTGCTTTGCTTAGTTATTTGTTTATTGTGGTGCTGGGATTTGAACCTGGGAGTGCTCTACCACTGAACTGTACCCCCAGCCCTTTTTATTTTTATTTTGAGGCAGGGTCTTACTAAGTTACCTAGGATGGCCTTGGACTTGTGATTCTCCTGCCTCAGTTTCAGTAGCAGGTGCACAAGCGTGCACCACCATGGCCAACTTGCAAAGTGCTTTTGCCATACATTGGTTTCTTATTAGCACAGCGCACCTTTGATCATGGCAGGCCCTGCCTGCAGAATGAAGTGCAGTCTGGTGTTCAGAAATTCCAGAAGGATCCGTTTCTCCATCCTATGGAATGGCTATTTGCTTTGGAGAAACAGCCCCAAACCTGGCCCAGGACGTGAGCAAGCAGCACCTCCGTCAGCCTTCATCCTCCAGCCCCGTGTTTCCACCCTTTCCCAGCTTATTGAGGCCCTCCAAGAGCTTGTGTCTGGTCTGATTTCTTTGGCCTTGTGGTTTATGGTGTGTCTCACCATCTCGGTTTGTTGTCTTTCACCTGGGTATAAATTCCTAGTAAGTGGTGGCTGGATTTTACCAGGCTGGGTGTGGTGGCTGTGTCAGAGTGAAGGGTGCTTCTGAGGAAATCGACCCCTCTTGTGGGCTCCTTGGTGTGGTGAGCTCTGCTGTTTGCTGAGTCTGTTCAGCTGAACTTCAGGTCAGCTGTGGATTCCAGATGTGAGGAGGTGACTCAGAGATTTTCCTGTTTAATCAGTAAGCCTCCCAGTATCAAAAGTAGTTCCAGACGAGTTCATGTTTCCCACAGTACTTGAATCTAAATAACGTAAACATTCTGGAGAACCCTTCCTGAGTCATTTGTGAGCACTTCATTTTGGAAGGTAGAGTGAATGGAAGCTCCATTTTTAGTAGGTTGAAGACAGTAGACTTTTTGAGTGCCATGCCAAAGGGCTGGCTGGCTGTCAACCTCCTGGACGTTGGATATGCTGCCTACGTGGTGGTGGACTGGGTGGTTGATAGAGAGGAGAGGCTTGTTCAGCTCAGCTCTGGAGGCTGGGAAGTCCAGGAGCGTGGGCTGGCATCTGTTCAGCATCTGGCCTGTGGCATCAGAGCACAGGGGAGGGCACCAGCCGCGAGAGGGCTAGCTTTGCTAACAGCCACTCCTGCAGTGATCTGTTAATCTATAAGTGTATTAATCCATTCCTGAAGGCAGAACTCTTACTACCCAACCACCTGCCAAAGACCCCACCTCTCAATACCATTAGCGTATGACTTTGGGGATTGATTTTCCACCACATGAAATATGGGGGACACGTTCAAATTGTAACAACCTTATACTTACATGTGGAGTCTTTGAAATCTACAGAATTTCAGGCCCTGTTGCTTTAATTAAAAAGTTCATAATGATGTTGAATTTTCTTATTAATTCAGTTCTGAAAAATATCAGAGTTAGTGCATCGTCAACATTCATTCATTCAAAACAATTTATTTGCTCCCTGCTATAGGAAGTGCTTTGGCAGGAGTTCAGCAGTACAAAGATGGTGAACTGGACGTGGAGATGGGTCACAGGACAGTCTGTGACAGCCTGTCAATTTAGTGATCATACAGGCAGCATGTGACTGTGACAACCTGGTAAAGAGAAGGGCTTTCAGATGCAGGAGAGGGCATGCATGCTCCTGCTGGCTGGAAAGACTCTGGGGGGCTGTGGTGAGGGGCAGGGCTGCAGGCCTCTGCCTGGCTCCCTTGCTCACCTCCTGACTCCAGGAAGACACAGCTATGGGACTTGAATGACAAATAGACTTGAAGCTTGTCAGAGAAGGTGTCTGAACGCTAACCTTTCCATTTTGTAACAAACCTATTTGTCAGTGGAATAAGAAATATGAAGTTGGAAAAAAAAAAGTGGAGATGAAGGGCTGGAGGGGTGGCTCAGCGGTAGAGCGCATGCCTGGCATGCACACGGACCCAGGTTTGAACCCCAGCACCACATACACAACTGAGTGAGAAACTAAAACCAGATGAAAAAAAATCAATAAAATTGACTCTCTTTCTCTCTCTCAACAAAGAAGAAATGAGATGAAATTAATGATTCTGAAGTTTTTTTTTAAGAGGGACAGTGAAAGAGAAAGTATCAATTTTTAAAAATTTTTAATGTGTCTTTTGTTGCTCCGACACTTCGTTGCGCTGACACTTTTGTCCCCTGATTCTGAAGTCTTAAAGGTCCCCCCCC
>PVKS010043330.1:0-14947 GCA_004027875.1 Aplodontia rufa | reverse complement strand
ACAAGGACTTGCTTTTGGCTGGTGCATATGTGCTTGGACAGTGGAGGGCAGGCAGTGAGTAGGCAAGGGGCTCCAGTAGGAAGAAGCCCTGGGTTCCAGAAGGTGGGAGCTCTGGCACCATGCCTCAGGCCCAGCAGGATGGCTTGGGAAAGCCTGCAGCCTTCACCTATACAGAGCAGTCTCTGCTGCTCAGAGCTCCGTTCTCACTGGGCACCTTATGCTGGGGAATAAACTGCCCAAGGTCTGAATCTAGAGGGGTCCCCAGCCTCCCAGCTCTCCAGGAGGATCCGCAGGTGCCACCGGGATGGAGTGGCCATCTGGATGAGAGCTGGAAGTAAAATGGGCTCAGCTTTTGGCTGTGGCCTTGCTGCTTCTCCTGAAAGCCCTGCAGGATTGCAGACCAGGACCTGGAGCCTGGGTGTTCCAGCAGGATCCGATCCTCTGCTCCTGCTTATGGAATGCAGGCTGCATTGTCACTCAGGCTTTTTAAATCTGTGGTTGCCTGGCTAGCATGAATCCCAGGTGGTGCAAACTTGCTCATCTGGGAAGCCTGGGCACAATTCTGCTTGCTGTAGGAACCTCAGGAGCTCTGTGCCTTGAGGGTGGTCAGAGCATACTGCCCTTCTAAGCTAGGGCAGGCCTCACCTACCTGGGGACACCTTTTCCAGCACCCTCCTGGGCCTGCCCAGGGGGTGAGGTCAGTGTGATCAAAATGGTTTCCCATGGAAAGAGACTGCCTGTGCCAGCTAGGCCACCCCAGGGGACTCTTCTCCCCTCCCCATCTCCAGCACCCAGAGTTCATGGAGTGTGCTGGGAGAGTCTGTGCCACCAGCATGAGCCTGCTGGGTGTGTTCTGTCCTCTCCACCCAGAGCGTGTTTGGTGAGTGTTGGCTGGAGAACGTGAGGTTTGCAGGGCTGATCTCGTTTTGGCTTGATGTTTTGGGGTTTCTGCAGCAAGAGCAGAGTAGGCTGTTGCACCAGGTGTCAGGAGTGGGCATGGGGCATGTTGCTCCCTGTGTGGGTGTACTGAGAGGCTGCCTCACTCTTCAGGGCACTGGGCTTAGCATGCACTTTGGAAGGACAGCTTTTGTCTGTTTACCCTGATGCAGTGCAGAGAGGAATCCTGGGGGACACTCGCTTGAGTTTCATGACCCTGAGTGTGCATGTTTGTGAGGGCAGCCTCTTGCTTGGGGTGGGTGGGTGTGAAGCCCTGTGCCCTAGGACACTGAGGAGTAGTTGAGGTACTGGGGTAGAATCCAGCTATTCTCTTGTTACTCCATAAGCCATTACTAGAAGCAAAATATGTCAGGTTGCAGTGTACATGGTTCTGTGTGGCTTCTAGGGTGACTGAAGGGCTGGGTGTGGGATCTCAGACAGGCTCTTGCCTCCCAATTTGCCATAGATCTCTTGGGAAAAGTGCTTATCCCTCTAGGCGCCAGAGATTGAACTTTGGTCTTAGGGTTCCTCCTGAGTGAAGTGACTGCCACTGCCCCATTCATTATTCTTTAGTTCCTGAGCTTAGGCCCAGACTGACCCAGTGTGGTAGGAATCAGGGGAGGCCCAGTTGCCCCAGTGTGTTTTATTTAATTGTTTTATCTACAATCCTCTCCCCGTAACAAGCAGAGAGAGTGGAATTCCTCTCAACAGTCAACAGGCAGGGAGGCAGACTGTGTGTGTTGGTAGTATGCATAGCATGTGGCTAACATGGTGCTTCCATGTCTTGAGTAACATACATGCACAGTGGGCCTTGCCATGGTGCTTAGCCTGCGTGCTGGGTCTGCAGGAGAGTCCCCCATTGCCAGGATGCCTGGTCTAGGACTTCACCGGGTGGTGTCTGTGTGGACTGACATGAGTGTGTTTGTTACCACTGGGATAAGTGTGTGCTGAGCCCTGCAGGTGGAGCCAGGGATCTGCCTTGCGTGTGTGTGTGGGGGGGGGGGCTGCATCGCTTATCTCCGAAACTGGCCTCTGGCTGTAAACTTGAGGGGCCAACATCCTGAGTCTCTGCATTGCCAACCGTGGTGTGATGTGGAGCCTGTGGAGGCCTGTGTTCCTGCTCCCCAGACCCAACCCACACTGGGCCCAGGAGGGGCACACTTAGGTGGACCGCACAACCGGCCAGAAGCCCCAGCCTCACCCCAGCCTCAACCTGGCTGTCCTATTCAGCCCAGGGCTTCTAGCCCTGATGTTTCCGGGGAATGTGATTGGCAGTGCTGGCTCGCCCTGTCTTAGCTCCAGCTCCATCACGTCTCAGTGCACTTCTCAGGGACCTTAAGCAGCACGCCAGTCTGTGCTGCCCCTATGGGCCCCATTATTGAAGTGAATCCTTTTCATCTGATGGGCCAGTGTTAGTCCGTGGGTGTCCAGCCAGGGTGCAGCTTTTGGCTTGCATTTCACAATTATCTAGATCATCTCTTCAGAGTCCAACCCAGCTCTTAGCTAAGGAGCATCTGTGCAAAATGCCCGGGGGCCTGGGCTCTGCATGGTGGGTGCTTCAGGTATCCCCTCCCTCCTTGTTCCTCTTGCTTTCTCATGATTCCTGGACCTGTCACAGCCTTCTGCCAGCAGAGTGGTAGAGGATGCTTCAGCCTCGCTCCCTCACCACCACAGGAGGAGTAACAGACAACGTGCATGCTATATCATCAGATAATTTCAGCAACAAACAACCACCCTTCTCCCCAACTCAGCCCTCTCCAGGTGTGACAGGCCTCTCTCTGTCCTCAGGGCTGTGCGCAGTGACCCCACCCCCCAACTCTGCATACTCTCCTGTTCTTTCTGCCCCACCCCCAGGACCTGAGGGTGCAGCTCGCCAGCTGCGGTGTCCTTGTGGATTGTCAGGATACCCTTCCCCCAAGGGTATGGCAGTCGTCCTCTCTCCTTTGGTCCCTAGAGCCTACAGGTACTGTGGGAGGTGCAGGGATGAGGAGTGCACAGACTAGACGTCGGTGTTCAGGACCCGGAGGCCAGTGTCCTCCATCCGTCTACCACCTGGCATCAATGTGGCCTGGGAGTTCAGTAGGAGGATACTGTGAAGTCCAGAAATGTGTGTTTAGAAGATCCATTGTCCTTTGCTCCACTCACCTTGACTCTAGTAGGGAACTTCCGTTAGTTAGAGTCAGAGACTGGATTTTTTTTTTAAAAAGCTTGGGTTGCTGGGCTGGAGGGGTGGCTCAGTGGTTTCAGCACTTGCCTGGCAAGCACAAGGACCCGGGTTCAAACCCCAGCACCATGTACACAACTAAGTGTTGGAGCAACTAAAGCCATGTGAAAAACTAAATAAAGTTGTTTCTCTCTTTCTCTGTCTCTCTCACTGTCCCTCTGGCTTAAAAAAAAAAAAAAAAAAAAAGCTTGGGTTGCAGTGTTTAAAATATGATTTAAGCCACAATGACCTGGATAGTATCTTTTTGGGGAGCTTTTTGGACACAGACCCAGGAATTTTCATTAGATGCTTGAGTAGCTGGCAAGAGTCTCTCTGGATGTGAGGACATGAGGTCCCTAGTACGTTCCTGGTTTGGAGCCATCAGCAGCTGTGCCTGCTTGCATGGGACCTGAGTCTCTGGCTGCAGGACTCACATTGAATCCCCCAGCCCAGGTCCCTATTCCATGTCTCTGTGTGGACAGCTCATGTAAGGAGGAAGGGGCGCTGGGGTGGGCAGGGACAGTGTGCACCTCACAGGGACTTTGGTCTCTGCCTGTTGGGTGTGTGGTGTTCTTCCCATCCTTAATGCCTTTGATTTCTAGCTGAGCCCTTTCCTCCAGGTCTAGAGGAAGCTGGGCCAGTGGCCATTGGGGTTCTCTCTCCCTGAAGCCCCATGGGCAACTGATCACCAATGTGCTGGGCAGACCCTTCCTTAGAACGTGGACCCTATCACCAGGGATCCTTTTGCCATCATGAGCTCCTGCACCTGCGAAGCTCTGGAAGGAGCCATTGTTCTGCATCTGTCTAGTCCCATAGGTAGGCGGCTACCATGAAGTCGTGTGGCCCAGTGCTGGACTTGGCTGTGCCCGCCCCTCCCCGATGGTTCCATTATGACCTTGGTCATGCATCTGCATGTGGGAGGAGAGCCTGGACAGGGAGGAGAGTCGGGGAGGGCTGTGGGGGCCTGCAGTGAAGGGTGGGCAGGGTTGGCCTGGCTGCAGCTAGAGTGGCTTTGAAAATGACACTGCAGACATCTCTGACAGCTCCTCCTGCTCCAGATTTCAGAAATCTCCACGAAGTGCTTCATGAACCACCCTTCTCTTTCTGCCCTTCCCCTCACTCCATAAAACCCACAGTCGCACCAGCCATTTGTCGAACGCTGTCTACAGGACCCCGTGTTAAGGGTGGACAGACTTTCATCTCGTGGTCCTCTTGGTGATGCCAGGACAGAGGTGGGGTCAGGGTCCTGCTACCCAGAGAGTTGCAGGCCTTGCCCCACCCACTCCTGAAGGTGGCCGTGTTAGGATCTGAGCTCAGCCGGTGCATGACAGCCACCCAGTTTTAGTGTTTTAGAAAAGCAAAACGGGAGCCAGGTCAGGGAAATGAGCAGCTGCAGATTTCCACCTGTGATTCAGGATGCCTGTGGTTCAGGATGCACGCGATGCTGGCCTTTGGCTTGTGGAGGTTCTGAAGCCAGCAGCGCTGTTCCCTGGGCTTGGCTGAGGCATGGTGCTGGCTGGGATGCTGACTGACAGCTGGCTGCCTGCAATGACAGGTGCCACAGTGTGGGAGGAGGCAGCACCTTGAATCCTAGCCTGCTGGAAATGGAGTTCTTAAATCTAGGCCACGTGCATTCTGTGACATTTTAATAATAAAAAAATGCTGGCAGGCAGTTAATTCTTTATGTGTATAAATAGAGGTTATGTTTCCCCTCCACTGTAATTAGCATAATAGAAAGAAAACGATGCCCTGAGAATCCAAGTGACACGTCCCATGTCACACAAAGGAAGGTGGCCAAGTGCAGAGCATGTCCCAGTGATGTCATCTGTCATCAAACTACCCCTGCTTTAGTGGGCTGAGTATTGGTGGCTGTACTAGCTTGTCCTCTCTCATGGGAGGACACGGAGTTTCCTATGGATCCCCCAGGAGCTGCCCTCCTCCACCTTATGCAGGCCTTACCTGCAGGTGGTGTGAACTTGAGGTGTGAACAGTTGCTGGCTGCCACTGTCATGATCGCTGTGATGCTGTTTCTGCACTGGTTGATTTCTTCCTGTAACTTAGTGGAATGATTTGGGTGAGATATGGCTCTTGGAGGTTCACAGTTTGATGAGCTTTGACAGATGTGCATTCCTGTGCACCTGCACTCACAGCACCAAGCACCCCACCCCCTCTGTGTCTCCATGCCCCACGTAGCCTGTCCTCTGCTCTGACTGTGTGCATGGATCTGCCTTCTGTCAACTGTGGATTTTCTAGAATTAAATAGAGGTGAGATCATGTGGTACAGGACCCCTTCTCTGGCTTTTCTCACTAAGTGTAGAGATGCTGAACTCCATCCAAGCTGTTCTGTATGTCAGAGGCTGGTCCCTTTCCCATTGCCGAGTAGTGCTCCACTGTGTGGACTGCTGCATTTCCTTGGTCCTCCTGGTGGCCACCCTGTTGCTCCCACATGCGGCTTTACCCATTACCGCTGCTATCAGCTGCTTCCCTTTCTCTTGAGTAGATGTCTAGGAGTGGAATGGCTGGGAGATGTAGATGTTTGTTTACCTTTTTTTTTTTTTTTGGTACTGGGGATTGAACCACTACCAAAAGGACTAAAGCCCCAGGCCTTTTCATTTTTATTTTGAGACAGAGTCTCCCTAAGTTGCCCAGGTCTGGCCTCAAACTTGCAGTTGTCCTGCCTCAGCCTCCTAAGTTGCTGGCATTATAGGTGCCTAGCTTTCTTTGATCTTTTGAGAAAACTACCAATCTGTTTTCTAAAATAGGCTGGGTTCTGCACCCTCACCAGCCATGTGTTGGAGCCTCTGCGTTGGTTTAGGTTCCAGGCCCCTGTGCTGGGAGAGGATTTGCTGCATGAGCTGCCTGGTGTCTTGTACTGCTGGGTGGCCGAGGCCAAGTGGCAGCATGGGAAGAAGGTGAGGTTGTAAAGCCCAGGGGAGAATTGCTTCCAGGCCTTTCTTGGACCCCTGGCTCAGTTTCCCTGCCTGCAGGTATTTGGCTGAGGGCCTTTTCATCAGAGTAGAGGTGGTGTCGCCCCCCGCAGGGTTCTGGAGCGGGAGCGGCTGGAACGGCCTCAGGGGACCTTAGCCATTCCCCGGAGCGCCAGCAGGACACTGGGAACCGGCAGCCGGCAGGACAGGGCTGAGGACTGGGGAAGAGGAGTCGCTCCACGCAGCGTTCCTGTGCGAGGAGCGGGCAGAACCGCTTAGTGTGCCATCCTCCGAGGGGCTGAGTTAGGACAGGGATGGGGCGAGGAGTCGCTCCCCACTGCACTCCAGAGCGAGGAACGGGTAGGGTGACCCAACGCTAGGCCATCCTCCGAGGCGCTGAGTTAGGAAGGGTTGGGGAGCCGGGAACAAGGGGCGAACGCCGGCGGCTGGAACACGGGACCTGCATCTTCTACCGCTGCTGATCTCTCTGACGTCTCTGCAGCTGCTGCTGCTGCTGCTGCTGCTGCTGCTGCTGCGGCTTCTTTTGACTGCTTCTGTGCTCTCTTCCTTCAGGACGCGGCTGCTTGCTTTCTTGCTCTTCTCTGGCTACTGCTTCTCCTTTGGCTGCTCCTTCTCTGGCTGCTTTCTCTTCTTTGGCTACTTGCTTCTTTTGGCTGCTTCCCTTACCTGACTAGCTGCTACTCTATTTATCCATTACAACAGCCAATAGGGTACAATGCAAACACCTTTCCCCAATTGTAATAAATGAGTGGCCGAATAGCTTAGTCATGCGGTCAGGCAATTTGCTAATTACAAGCCAGCTGGACCCCTTAGAGTTGTTTACCACCAATTCTCTTACAAGCCAGCTGACCCTCATGTTCCCAACAAGGTGGTGTACATTCTATGTGCCCATCACCTTGGAGGGCATCTGGCAGTATTGAGAGAGAGAGAGTGGTGGTTTGTCTTGGCTCTGGAAGAAGGTTGCTACTGGCATATGGTAGGTGGCATCCAGGGACATCCTGCCATGCCCAGGACTGCCTGGAACCACAGCAGTGCCAGGCTGGGAAAACTCTGTCTTCCCTCCTGGCCTCTGAGCTGTAGGGCAGATCTCTGTACTCACCAAGGTCTTTCTTTTCTGTTGCAGGGAAATGCTGGGATTTTCTATAAGGCAGTTGACCCTTAGTGCCCAGAGGAACTGAGCCAAACTATGAGAACGAGCATGCCTGGTTCCCCCTTCATCCCCAGTGTTTCACTAGCTACACAGGAAGGGGAGGCCAGGGCTACATGTGCTCCCAGGAGTCCTGGTCCCCTAAGTTTTCTGGGAAACCTTCTCTGTGTGATGTGAGCTTGTCTGCATCTCCCCCAGGTGCTGGATAGGCCCGTTCCACCCACTGCGCATGACTAACGACCTGGTGCCCTGCAAGCCCAGGACAGTTCTCAACCAAGTCCTTGATTGTCACCTTTGCTGGTCCAGGGGGTCACACACTTGTTCTCTGGCCAAGAGAAACCCTCCTGGAAAGGCTCGCGTTAGATCTTTCTGACAACTCCCATTCAAGGGTGTTCCCCTGGAAGTTCTTTTACCTGTGGAGTAGGGAGGATGCCCACGTGATTTCCCCAGCATGGGGCTCTTGTTCCTCCAGACCTTTTCCAGAGGTGCTGGTGGTAGGGTTTGGTGTGTGTGTGGAATGGCATTGGCAAGTGCTGGACAGCCGACTCTGATCCTGATTGAGTTGGACTTTTTTAAACTGGGGAGAATAACCTGGTTTTGTTGACATAAGAGCAAGAAATGAATGTGTGCTTCCTCCTGGTTTCTGCATCTCCTGCCTGTGAGCATCGCCAACAGCTGCTGGCAGACCAGCCTTCCTGATTCTCCCTCCTGCCCGCTCCTGCTCAGTGGCCCCTTGCAGACTGGTAACCTTTGCACCAGCCAGAGCACCTGCCCTTTGCCTTGCTTTCCAGGAAATTCAGACACATAACTGAACGGATTAGTCTTGTGAACACTCTGGGTGTTAACCAGCTGAGCTTTGTAAGGTGAAGGCTCCTGGCTGGCTGGACCACTCCGCCAACATGGAGGTGAGAGTGCTGGGCAGTGCTTGTGTGGATCCTACATCCTGGTCTGGTCAGGGTCACTCCTCACATCATTTCATGTCAGTCTTGGTCGCTTTCCAATCCAGTGAAGGTTTGTTGGGCCCATGGATGATCTATTAGTTCAAAAGTGGCTTTTCTAGCTCTTTTTCAATACCAGCTGATCCCAAAGGTGCAAGATCATGAAGTAAAAAATGGATCTTTTCTCACCAATCAAGCCACCAGGTCCAGGAGACTGATGGATTGCTGTGGACTAGTTTGCATGCCATGGCTCCCCTTCCGTTGACCTCCGTGTGTGGCTGTGTACACACTTACAGGTCCACACCGTGGGATGCAGCCACCTGCAGGTGCTAGTGCTCAGGGAAGGAATCACGTCTGTCCTGAATGTGCACCGATGTTTTTCTTGCAGTATTCCCCGAAGAGTATGGTATAGCATCTCTTCCCACAGCATTTACACTGTTCTTGGGATTGGATGTAACCGGGGATGACTTCAGGTGTACAGGAGCACATGCAGTGCTTCTGTGAAGACACTTCCCTGTTTCAGAGGAAGGACTTGAGCACTAGTGAAATTTGGTGTCTCCAGGGGTCCTGTGCCCATTGGTGTTGAGGGATGACTATGTGCTTCTGTTACTCAGCCCAGAGGGCCTGACTCAAGGTCAAGTGGGGCCCTAGAGCTCACCTCTGACTGTGTCGGCTGCTCTCCCAGTGCAGGTGTCATGGTATGAGGAGCAGCCAGTGAGCTGGGTCCTGGAACGGGGTGACTCCTGGACACACTCCTGCTTGGTGGACAGTGGATCACAGCCTCCTGCCTGATGGGGACATGAAGCCCCATGCCGACATGCCAGGAGTTTGGATCTTCCTTTGGCCTCTGCCACACTCACCCTCTTTGCACATGGTGGCTTTCCCCCGGTAAACAACGTTTGTTGTGTTTTGGTGACTAGGACCCTGTGGAGGTGTTGTGGTAAGCTGCCCCAGGTTGTGGGTGTGTATGACTGAGCACAGGTGAGTCTACAAGCCCTACCTTGGTGTGTGCCCATGTAGGCTGCACAAACAGATGCCTTCCCCTTGGGGGTCACGATTGATAGCTTGTGTCACCCATAAGCAGATCCCAGCGTGTGGATCTGGCCAGCCCTGACCTGCCACAGCCTGAAGGGCTTTGAGAATGAAGCTGGCATTCACACCACACCCTGAAGCCTTTGCAGAGTAAGTCGTGGGTAAATCAAGAAAGGAAAGCTGAATTGCCTGGCTCAGCACCCAGGGCCTTGGGACAGTCCTGCCCACTCTTCAGCCTGGTCTTGTCCACCGCCTGTGTGCGCCATTCTGGCTGACAGCAGTGGCACCACCTGCTCTTGTCCCTGTGCCTTTGACTCCCCTCTGAGGTCCCCGTTGGGCTCTGGGTCATCTGTGTCTTGCCTCTTGGTGGCCTCTTTCTTAACCTGACAGTTGCTATCTCAGCTCTGCTTGGGAGTTACTTCTCCCAGGCCTCATGGTGATGTCAGGGCTGGGCCTGCTGCCCCATGTGGCCTGTGCACCTTGCTCTACGTGTGGGCAGAGTGCTCCGGGACTGTGGTCATGGGACCAAGCCCTGCATCACACCCAGTGCCAGGCACATGGAGTGTTTTCTGGAGCCAGCTCTGACCTTGAGTTGTCTTCCTGTGAACCAGTCAGTGTGCAGCCACAGGGGACACTCAGAGTGCTCCGTGCAGAGGTCCACGGACTCGCGTGTTCCAGGGAGGCTTCAGCCACAGAGACCAATTAGTGAGGCTGTGCACTCTGGCTCTTGGGATTTCTCTGGCTGCCACTTAGGGAATCTTTGGGAGTTGCCACCTAATTTTAGGGCACTAGAAGGTAGGATCTTAAATTAGATAATCTTTGCCCTAAGCAGGAGGTCTTTGCATTTTGAAACTGTCAAATTAGTTTACCTTTCCAGCTAGGTTTGTGTCCGTGGATGGTGGCACATTAGAACCCTGTTCTGGGTAACTCAAGCAGACGTGGCATTTGTGGGAGGATGTAGGGGTAGTTTTGAGAAGGGATCCCTGGGATGGACTGTGCCCTGGAGCTAAGGGGACTGGGCCCCAGTTGCTTGTATTTTAATGGCACCCTTTGGATTTCCTCTTCTGTGGCTAGTGACCCATTGGCTTGGATTCTTCCGCTGCTTGCTTGGAGAGGGCAGGTGGCATTCATTGACAGCCAAATCAAGAAGATGGGGTAGGTCCTCAAGGGAAGATTGAGTTTGGCAAAAGACGGGTTTAGGGGTTGTAGTGGTGGTGTCTCAGTGGTTACAGTGCTTGCCTGGCATGCATGAGGACCCAGGTTCAAACCCCAGCAACACATACCCAACTAAGTGTCAGAAAAACAAAAAACAGAAGACCAAATAATAAAATCGATTTTTTCTCTCCCCCCACCTCACCTCTCTTTCTCTTAAAAAAAAAAAAAGAGAGAGAGAGAGGTGTGTAGATGCTAGAAGGCAAGAGCAGTGTAGGCCACTATGGCAGCAGCAGTGACCCACTTCTCTTCTGCTGACAGGGAGGCACTCTTCCTGAGGCAAGAGTATCATTTTGTGCATTTACCCAGGTCTAGAGTTTCTTCATGTTGCTGAATGAAGACATCTGGTTATTGTTGAGCCAGATGTTTTGCAGTATTTGTGTGTGTGCACATGTGTGGGGGTGTGTTTGTGTGTGTGTGTGAGAGAGAGAGAGAGAGAAATGATGTATTAGTGATATTTGACATGGATGCGGACTTTAAGATGCGTCAGTATATGCAAATGAATAAGACCCTTCAAACATTTTGAATTCCCCCTTGCAAATATATGGGATGAGAATGAGGTACCCTGAAAGCTGGGTAGGTGCTGCAGGGTTGTTGGCTTTGGGGTCCTAATGGGAATGGGGTTCTTGTTCTTTCTTTGAACAGCACTGGGACTTGAATCCAGGGTGTGCTACCCAGCCCTTTTATTGATTTACTTCTGAGACACAGTCTTATGACAAGAAGAACTTAGAGGTCCTTGAAGCAGGGGCAGTTGCTGGATGAGGGTGTGAGTGTCCGCTTGGGCTGTGGCAGGCATGGGCTTGCTTCTGTCCCTTGGACTTTGCTGTTGCTTCCCCAGGTGTGCCATTCCAATGGCTCCACCATTGCTGTGCTCTGTTCTCCTGCTTTCCTCCTGTCCCTCTTTGTGTGTGTGCTCGGCAGTACTGAGTGCCCAGCAAATGCTTCTGGAATGAATACAGTTCCTGAGTGTCCTTCTGCACTGTCTAACCTTGGGCTAAGCACATGCTGCCCTCTGCCCGGGAGCTTCCTGGTGGCCTGTGGTGGAGGGGCTGTAGTGATGCTTCTTGGAGGTCTTGGAATGAAACTTCTTCTTCTGAGCTGCCTGCCTTTGTAGAAGTGGTTTCAATATGAGCCTCAGTTTCCAATCACACTGAATTCAGAGGAGTGGGCGTGAGTGCTTGGTGTCTGCTGCAGGCTGACTTTTCTCCATCTTGGGCCCAACAGGGCTAAGGCTGTGTCACCTCTTGTCTTCTGCTCTTGCTTCAGGTCACACCTCGAGTTTCGGGGACAGCCAAGGGGATGTGGATTCCTTCCGCTCCTTTAAGGGACTTCTGACATTCTAGAGGTCAGTGGGGCAGTTAGTTGCCTAGCATCACGGAATGTTGGTTCTTCTCCATAACTGCTCGCTGCAGTGGACCTGAACTTTCTCATTTGGTTACCCAAGAGGTAAACTATGTGGCTGTGTTGTTGGAAGCGTAGATCTGCTAAAAAGACTCCTGTCCCTCCAGATAAAGGACACCATAGAACAACTCGTGTCCTTCTGGATAAAGGGAAACATAGATCAACTCCTGTCCCTCCTGATGAAGGGTGCCATAGAGCAACTCCTGCCCCTCCTTATGAAGGGCATGGTAGGGAAACTCCTGTCCCTCCGGATGATGGGCACCATAGAGCAACTCCTGCCCCTCCTGATGAAGGGCACTGTAGAGCAACTCCTGGCCCTCCAGATGAAGGGCACTGTAGAGCAACTCCTGGCCCTCCAGATGAAGGGCATCTGAGGAATGTCTTCTTTCTTGTTTATATATATACTTAATAAAATTAGTCCTTTAGAAAAGGAGTATTAAATGCTCTTTTGTTTTTTACAAATTAGAGATGACATGATCCTCTATCTGGAAGATCTGTACAAACTCTACCAGAAAACTGCTTGAGCTTCTAAACAGATTTAGCAAAATAGCATGGTGCATAAATCACTTTAATTAAATATAGTACTCAAAACCAAGCAAGAGAAGGAAATAGAAGGGATAAAAGAGTGATAAGGGAAGTCAAACTATCCATTTTAACTGATGATAGGTGAAATCCAAATAATTCTCTCACTTTTAAGAGTCCGGAAAATTATTTTCCTCTGTGGTTTGTTTCCTATTTGTTTTTCATTCACTATCAAATGGAATCTAAAATGAGAAATTCTTAAGAATTTTCTGGGCCATGTTTGGCCCTGGGGTAAACTTAAAAAACTTAATATATTCTCAGAGAAAATGATAATCTAATTCTTTGAAAAGAGAAGCCCATTAATTTCAAAATTTTATTCACTTAGATTTTTTTTTTCCTCTCAATTGGGAAAACAGGGCCTCTGCCTGTTACTAAGGAGGTATGTGTTATTGTTCAGCCATGAAGTGAAGAGTGGGGGAGAAACACCCAATTATTGAATAACTGGAACTCTGTCCCCTAGAATAAATCCTACAAGGTATCCCATTACTGTCCATGTCCAGAAAGTTCCTGATAAAATATACCTGCATTTCTTAGCAAGATGATAACACATGAGGAGTTATGTTAGCCTGTGTGCAAGGTCCCACAGAGAAGCAGCTGGATGCTTGCAGAAAAGGAGGAAGCTTAGTCCAAAATCTCACTTGGAAATGGTCTGCTCAAACCACTGCCAATCACCTGGAAACCTACCTTTAGATCAGAATGTGTTCTTTATGCAGGACCACCTAAATTTCAGTGCCAGTCATTACTTCACAAATAACTTAGCCTGTCCCCTTAATCTGCATAAGCATTCAGAGAGGTGACAGAACTTTCATTCACTCATAAACCTTTGAGGAAGGCAGAGCCCTGTGGCCCACTCCTGTAATCCCACAAGCTGGGGAGTCTGATTCAGGAGCATCTCAAGTTCAAAGCCAGCCTCAACAATTTAGCAAGGCCCTGAGTAATTTAGCCATGTCTCAAAATTTAAAAAATTTAAAATTAAAAATGGCTGGAGATGTAGTTCAGTGATTCAGTGTTCCTAGGTTCAATGCCCAATATCAAATGGGAAAAAATATATTTAAGGAAAGTCTTCATTGAGCCTGATGATAGGCTGAGCACACTATCTAGTAAACTTATCGTGGAGGAGTGAGGAAGGGCTTCTTTACTGGTTAGCATGTGGCAGGTCAAAAGAGCGTCCAACATGCCACTTTCACCCATTGCCTGGAACCAGAAAGTGTATCCTTAGTAGCATATTCTCTTTTCTGAGAAATCTAAATTTCTTGGAAACAGCAGTAAAAATACTCATTTGAGAAGCTTTTTCCCTGAAAAAAAAAATGCACTTATGCCATTTTTCTCCTCCCTGAGAGATTCTTTAGAAACTGGGGAAATCTCTTCATCACTACCTTTCTCTACAGGATCCAAGCAATTAAGGAATGTAAGTAATGGGGCTGGAGTGGTGCCTCAGTGGTTATAGCATTTGTCTGGCATGTGTGAAGACATAGGTTTGAACCCAAGCACCACGTACACAACAAAGTATCAGACCAACAAAAGCCACATGAAAAACTAAATAAAGAATTGATTCTTTCTCTCTCTCACTGTCCTTCTCTCTTTAAAAACAAAAATGAATGCAAGTAATAACAATTTTGTGATGATCGTGTGAATAGAGTAAACATGGTGCTATTTGCAATTCCCCATAGGAAAAGTAATGAGCACAATTAATTTTCGAGGCACATACATTTTTGTGTTGGTTAGTGGGTCAAAGGAATGAACTATTCTTCAGACTAGCCAGAAAACTTTTAAAATGCAAAAACTTCATGGAAAATCCTGAGAAATAGTCAGAGGAACATATGGAGAATGCCCATGAACTTTTACCCATAAAATTTTACTTAAATATTTAAATACATGTTTATGAAAAATGTTTATATGTATGTTTCCATGAGTCCCAGTTTGGTTTAGTTTGGTTTCAGTTCTGAGTAAATGTCTCTATTCTTTCCACTAATTTTCTTATGCAAAAGAAGCACAAAAACTACACTGAAAGATGATTTAAAAGACAAGTTTCTGACAATACAGCAATAAAACATTTGGTGAATTTCCTGTCCTTGAGAAATATAGTCTAATTGTGATGTTATTATATAGGTTGAAAAAAGACAAGTGCTAAATGAATACGACAGAGAAATAAATACTGGATGGAACTATAGAAATCAGAACTTACTGGAAACTACAATGTTTGGATATAATTGTGTGTCAATGAGTTTTTTCTTCCAGACACGTGTTGTCAAGGATAGTTATTGCCTACTTACTCATGTGATTTTGTTTGCGAGTTGTAATTTTATAAGTTGGACTTGTATTGGATGCGAGGTACTTTGGATAATCTGGAGTGGTCTAGATTAAGTGTGAACTGACTGATTTGCCTTTGTTGCTTAGGCCTCTTTTTCTGTAAATACTCAACCTGGTGGGTTCTGAATCATGCATTAGCCCAGTTAGGGTCAAGCCTGAGTTTATATCTTCTTCAGGGAAAAATTCCTTTATTGTTTTTTCTTGTTGGAGTCTAAGTTAAGATGTCCAATCTTTCTTC